>JACCGJ010019174.1:0-37560 GCA_013407085.1 Atriophallophorus winterbourni | reverse complement strand
CAACCAGTCTGGCGGGGAACCTCACTCTACGGCCGGCACGTGTTTGACGAGACGAAGGGATAGACAAGATAGGTGAGGGTCGCTTTTTATGTAACGTCATTGTTATTCATAGGTTGTGTAGGTGGGGTCGCATGGGTAGCTTCTTGTGACGGTTTTTCCTCGATGTATGCAGGTTTCAAGCGATCTATGCTGACTGTGTCTTCAACGCCGTTGCGTAACAAAACGAAATATTTGGGTTTGCGGTCGATTACTTTAAATGGTCCTTCGTGCGGGGTTGGTACTGGCTTTCTGACAGCATCAACTCGAAGGAAGACATTGGGGCAATTTTTGAGGTCGTTGTGGATGAATGAAGGGCGGTACTGGTTTGATGGCCTGGAAGTGTTTCCTGATTATCGAGCAGTAAGATCCTGGGTCGATTTCACCAGTAGTGCGGGTATCCAGTATCATCTCGCCAGGCAGTCCCAGTGTTGTACCAAATACCAATTCTGAGGGGCAACAACCGATGTCTTCTTTAACGGTGTTTTCAATACCGAGAAGTATGATAGGAAGACATTCAGACCACTCTGTTCCAGAACAAGCGGTAATAGCAGCTTTCAATTGACGATGAAAACGTTCGACTAGACCGTTGGCTGTAGAATGATATGCAGTATTACGCACATGATCACATCCTAGTAAACAGTTTAGTTCACGGAACAAAGCGCTTGTGAATTGCGATCCTCTGTCGGTGGTTATAGTAGCAAGTACACCAAAAATGGATATCTATGAATCGACGAATGCTCGTGCGATGGTACCTGTGAAGGTGTCACGAAATGGGACAGCTATAGGCCCGCGAGTGTATCTATCAACGCATGTCAAGATATAGCTATAAGTTCGGGAAACGGGTAAAGGACCAACAATATCCAGGTGGATATGCTTGAATCGACCGTCGGGTACAGGGAATGTGCTCAAAGGGGCACGGATATGTCGATGAATTTTGCAGCGTTGGCAAGCTAAACAGTGTTTGGCCCAATGACAGATTTCACGTTGCATATTTTGCCAAATGAATCGTTCTGTTATGATTTTCACAGTTAAACGAATACTCGGATGTGACAATCCGTGAAAGTGATCGAAGATCTTCCGGCGATATGTTTTCGGGACGAAAGGTCTCGGCTTGCCGGTCGATATGTCACAGTGGATCTTGGCTTCGCAATCAAGCAGCAGCAAAAGGTTACTTATTTGCGACAATTTCGGAAAATTCAGAGTCGTTTTCCTGATGACTGGCCAGTTCTCTGAGATCGAGTACTGAGTTGCTTATCTAATTTGCTTCTCGCACGAGATGAATGGACGAAATCCGTCGACGAAGGCACTGGTGTCGATGCTATATTTTTGGATTTCTCCAAGGCATTCGACCGTGTGCATCACGACATCCTTCTCCTTAAACTCGCTTCCTACGGCGTTGGATCATCCCTGGTATCATGGATGAAATACTTCCTATACGATCGCTCTCTCTGTGTTCGTGTGCGCGACTGCTACTCAGCCCCCTTTCCAATCAAGTGTGGTTTGCCGCAAGGTTCGGTTCTTGGTCCAAGACTCTTCATTATCTTCATCAACGATATCGGACAAGACATTGAATCCCGTTCCTCCTCTTTGCTGATGATGTCAAACTTTGGCGCTCTCTTAAATCGTCTGATGATTCCCGTGTCTTACAAGACGACTTAGATCGCCTACATTGTTGGTCCTCACGAAACTATCTTCCATTCAACGCATCCAAGTGCAGCGTTCTCCCCATCCGTCACTCAGCTTGTTTTACCTACCGTTTGGGGCAAACAACACTTCAACGCGTTCGGCAAGAAAAGGATCTTGGACTTATCATTCAGCAAGACCTTGGTTGCTCAGAACAATGCGAACGTGCAGCAGCTGCAGCCAACCGCAACACCGGCCTACTTCGCCGCGCCCTCGGCAAGTTCGACCGGTTTCTCTTCCCGACTCTGTTGAACATTTACATCCGGCCACACTTGGAATACGCAGTGCAGGCTTGGCGGCCGTGGCTATGCAAGGACATGTCACTCCTCGAAAACGCCCAACGGCGTGCGACAAAGCTCGTCCGCGGTATGCGCCACTTGCCATACGAGGAGAGATTACGCCGTTTAAACACATACTCCGTTACGTACCGTCTTCTCCGTGGAGACATGATACTTACATACCGGATACTGAGCGACCCCTCCCATCCATGCAGCTCCCTACTCGTCCCATCCATCAGCACAAATCTCCGAGGACATGGACTTAAATTGCTACATCAGCAAAGTCGACTTGAATGTCGCCGCAGGTTTTTCTCGGTGCGAGTCTGCAGTCCATGGAATGCTCTTCCATGCAAGCTCTTTGAATCCGCTTCTTTCGGTTCTTTCAAGGGTCTCCTCGATTCCCACCTCCATGAAATCTCCCACTCCCAAGACACTAATACCCCCTCGTGGCAACGGTAAGTTCTCTTTCTGTGCCATTTGCATTTTCGTCACTACCCCTCTAACACTTCTCCAGTTTCATTGCTCTTCCAGATCCCAGTATCGGAAGTCCAAGCGCACGCAGTCTCATCTGACCCTGTTCCGGAGGATGTGGTGGGTAGCGGTGTCCCGGGTTGACGCCCTACCTGTCCAAATGCCACAGAAATCCACTGATGGTGCAGGCTAACGCGAATGTGGCCCGCTATAAGGCCTTGGAAACTCGAACATTTTACTATTCTTTTCTTTTCGATCCACCGCACAATCCACCCTGCGGTTTTGTACAAGCTCCCCGCTTTTTATACCGTAATAAACTATTGAACTATTGATCTGTTGGATAGTGCAACGCGATAAGGCATCAGCGACTATGTTGCGGTCACCATCGATATGTCTAATATCTGTAGTGAACTGCGCGATGAAGTCAAGTTGACGAATTTCTCTTGGAGAGTTTCGTTCTGTCGGAGAACGGAACGCATAAACAATTGGCTTGTGATCAGTGAACACAGTAAAGGTGCGTCCCTCGAGTAGGTGACGGAAGTGTTTAATAGCTAGGTAAATGATGAGAAGTTCGAGTCCAAAAGTGCTATACCTAGTCTGGGCTGGTTGTAACTTCCGTGAGAAAAAGGACAGTGGTTGTATCTCTCCGCTTACTTCTTGCTGCAGTACGGCTCCGACTGCGACTTGTGATGCGTCGGTTTTCAGGACCCAATGTGCGTTATCGTCGCTTTTTAAGTGACCCAGAGCGGATCGTTGCTCAAAAGTTCTTTAACCACGACGAATGCGGATTCTGCAGCGGTTGTAATCGTCAACTTTATTGGATTTCCTTTAAGCATGTCAGTTAGCGGTTGAAGTATTTTAGCAGCGTTGGGGATAAATCGTCCATAGTAGTTAACGACGCCTAGGGAGCGGCGTAAGCTTTTGATTGATTGTGGCATTGGGTATTCGAGTATGGACCGTGTCTTTTCGGGCAATGGGCTCATTCCATTACTGTCAATCCTATGGCCGAGAAAATCAATGGTCGACTGGCCAAAAACGCATTTGTCGGGATTGATAGTAACGCCGTATTGAGCGAAGCGTTGGAAGACTTCACGGAGGTGTCGTACATGCTCCTCGTGTGATGAGCCAGCTACTAATACGTCGTCGATATACACGAAGACGAAATCAAGACCACGAAAAATCTGATCCATGAACCGTTGAAAAGACTGTGCTGCGTTGCGCAAACCGAAGGGCATGCGAAGGAATTCGAAAAGACCAAATGGCGTAATTACAGCAGTCTTAGCAATATCGTCGGGGGACATGGTGATCTGATGGTATGCACGTACGAGATCCAGTGTAGAGAAAACTGATTTTCCGTGAAGGCTAAGTGAGAAATCATGTATGTGCGGAATAGGGTAGCGGTCGGGTTGGGTAACGCTATTCAACGCACGAAAATCTCCGCAAGGTCTCCAATCGCCGTTCTTCTTGGCGACCATATGTAACGGCGATGCCCACGGACTGGTTGGCGGTCTAATTATGCCCATGCAGCCATATGTTCGAACTAGCATTTTGCTGCTTTAAGTTTCTCTGGTGGAAGCCTCCGAGCTTTGGCAAAAACCGGATGCCCTTTAGTAACAATGTGATGTTGAACATCGTGGGTGGGAGTCTCCGAGTATGGTGATACGCGTGTAAAGTTCGGGAATTCACGCAGGATGTCGCTGTATGTGGCACTGTTCGGCACGAATATGCGAGGACTGGGTGAGATGATGCGACATAGTTTACCGGACACGTTCAATGACGTAGTATTGTCATGTAGCCTTCGGTGTCTGAGATCGACTACGAGACCGTATTTCGTCAAAAAATCGATATTGATGATAGGTTTTTGAACATCGGCTATCAAGAAGACGAAAGGGAATTCACGTCTAAGTCCGAGATCGAGTTTCAAAAGTTTCTCACCGTATGTCAAAATTTTCGATTCGTTAGCCGCCTGTAGTGTGATGCCTGATGGACGTAAGTCACGTTTTTCGCAGCTACGCGGTATAACGCTAACATCGGCACCAGTGTCCACGAGAAAGTTAAGTTTATTCGACGCATCATATACATACAGGAGGCGACTGGTGGGTTTGCCAGGAGCAGCCGTCGCCATTACTGACTGGCAAGCTGGTTTCCCGACTTTGTGACTGTGAGTGCGTTGGGGTGTTTACAACCTGGGCGGCAGTTACGCGCGGCGTCTCCGAAACAGCGATGGTAATAGCAAAACCAGTTGGTATTTCGAGGACGAGAGCGACTTTTACTTCTGGATCGATGGCGAAGTAAGGATCGGGATTTTTTAGAACGCTCCATGTTAGAGATTGTGAGCTGTAATGATGAGAGCTCTTTGGTCAACGTTGCTATGGAGGTTTCTAGCTGTGATATGTAACTCGCTTTGGCTGCCTGATTAACGTTGGTTCCGCCTAAATTTTCGTGGATTTTGCCGGCGAGTTCAGCAAGAATGTCTAAACCAACTTTATCGACAAATACTGCAAGGATAGCTTTAGCACTGGCTGCTAAACAATTCAACCAGAGTTGTTGCAATACGGAATCATCCAGCTTTGAGTTAACCACGAGAGAACGCATGTGTCGTAGAAGTTATGACGGAGTTCTATCCCCGAGCTCTACCTCGGCGAGCAATTGTTTTAACCTCGCCTCGTCAGGAGCCATAGTGCGTTTAAGAACAGCGGCTTTGAGGGTGTCGTAGGGCGAGTTTACTGGCATCGGATTAAGAACGTCTAAAACTTCTTTCGCTATATACGACGGCAGCTGAGATTGCACGAAGGAAAACATAGTTTCTTGTTTAGTAATGCGTCTAAAACGAAACATTCCTTCGAGCTGAATGAACCAAATGTGTGGGTTTGCTGGGTCAAAAGCTGGAGTGTTGCCTCCAATAACATTCAATTGAGAATCGGACGTGTCAGTAGGTTCGAAAGACATTATGGCAAAATTGAAAAACTTTTATGGGAGTTCTGAGCGAGAGATGAAAAGCGGGCTCACCAATTATGTAGTGGATATGTGCAAGTTATAACAGTAAATGTTATATTGAATGCAGGACGAATGGACGAACTCACGGAAGGTGACGGTTTAGTGTCCGGTGCTATTATCCACATACATACAAATTGATTCAACTTCAAAACTCCTGTGTCACGTCAATCAGGGACGAATAATTCGTAAAGCTTGAAGATGCAGTGACACGTTGATATTGCCGTTAACCGTCTCAATTCACGAACAACCAGCTGTGCCGCACCACGAACAATAGCAGAACAAGGAGACGCGCAGACCAAAGTATATTGTTAATTAATGATTATTCACAGAATGCGATACAAAGGATGAGTAACGACAACTCATTTAACGAAACAGAAGATCAATAGTCTATGAGTGAATAGGACAAGAAGAAATCGATAGATAGATATGGCAATATCGATTATCGGAACAAAACGATAACTTTTAAGTTAATGAGTGAAAATGATACAAAGATAAATATGTACAAATTGTTGATTAAAGCAAGCATCGAGGGAAACGAAAATACAATTGGAAAGAAAGTGAAATTACAGGTTGCTACAGTCGCCAATCGAGCGTCCAGAATACTTCCGGTGGTAAGCCAAGAGAGCGTCCACCACTTCTAATAGTAGGTTCAATATTCTTCTGGTATGACTTTGGCTGTAATGCAACAGAAAAACTCCCTCACCCAATAGGTGAGGAGAGACATTAGTGCGTTCCAACGACAAATTAAAGAACAACTATAAAATTAGGGATAAAAATTGGGAAACACAGAGCGCCAGATCGAGTCTAGTCTATCTTTGAAGCACGTTACTGAAGTAGAACAAACTACCTCTTCAGGCAGACAGTTCCAATGATTCACTACCCGTAGTATAAAACTGATCGGAAGGTAAAGAGCTGGTTCCCAGCGCGTTGTGTAGCAGCTGCACATTGATCAGCCCATTTAAAGTCCGCTGAAACCGCAATACCTAAGTCCCGGACTTTTGATACCCCAGTTATCTCCAGTATGTTATCAGGTCCAGCAACCTGCAGCTTCGTTTCATCTTTGGACAGAAGAAAGCTTTTGGAGAAGTTGAATGGTAGATCACACGTGGAAGACCACTTGATGACCTTCTCTATATCCTCAAAAGATCCTGTTCGTTCAGCGATCCGATAAACTTGACATCGTCTGCAAAAATATAGCAGGGGCACTCAAGCGAGGATGCCAAATCATCGATGAAGATAAAAAAGTAGTGGGCCTAGTACTGAACCCTGCGGGACTCCACTAACAACTCCTGCTTCCGCGGAATACATATTGCCTATGCGAACGCGAAAATACCGATTGCTCAAGAAGTTTGTGATCCAGTTCTTTAGAGGGCCATCGATACCTATTAGTCCAATCTTCATTGCAAGCAACCTGTGGTTTACCGAGTCAAAGGCTTTACAGAAGTCCAAGTAAAGAACTTCGACCTGGTGGCCTTTATCTAGCCTCCTAGTGAGCTCATTAAGAAAACATAATAGGTTCGTTAGGCAAGACTTCCATTTTAGAAAACCATGCTAAGCAGAGTTTAGCAACGAACCAGAGACAAGGTGGCGACAGATCCTGTCCCTAATAAGTCTCTCTAGGGTTTTGAAAAAGATACTAGAAAGGCTTACAGGTCTGTATGCACTTGTTTCATTTGCTTCATGACGTTTGAAAAGCTATAACATTCTATATTCTATGATACTGCACATTTTTCCGATTTTCAGCGCACAAACTGCTTTCAACTGGAAGTATCAACCAAAGTTTTGTGGTGCTCGCATCTCCATCTTTTACAGTATCAACGTTTTTCTTCATTCGGACATTAATTTTAACCCTGAATTTTCGAATCCATGTGCACAACATCCTGTGGTTTTCTTTTAAGCTTGTCGTTTTTTTAACAACAATATACTATTGACTATTGACTATTGAAGATGGTGTCGAGTTTGTACAAACCTATTTTCACTTAACAATTTCTCTGGTAAAAAACTATTGTACAGTTTTTGATATCTTCCGTTCAATTTGTTCTGACAATACCGTTACGCTCAGACGATCGATAGTACTATTGATTTTTCGATTTCCTGTTAACGTTATCACTCACGGTTCAACTATTTTTTGTTCGATAACTCAGTGAACATAATCCATCTGTGAAATACGATTTTGTACATAATCAACTCATCACTTAATCGCAATACTTCTGTTGTGTGCGTTAACCCGCGTTCTCGGTGATCTGGGCTTTTGAATTCCGTCTCAGGAAAAACATTTCGAGTAGAAATATTGAAGTCATTACAAGAACAACAAGGATAGCCAAAGGAGGATGCGGATTATATGTACGTGAAGAAAGAACCGTTCATGAGTCAGATTGCTTATTTTGGTATTGCGAGTTTTGTATACTAGCTTTACTACCAAAAAATCGACCCGTATACCACACTGAAAAAAATGCGTTAAAATCAACAGAACTGCCACATCAAATGAGCAAAATTTGCGTACATTGTTAGCAGGATTAGAGATTGGTGACAAAACCCCTTTCCAGCTCTTATGACATATGATGCACCTTCAAGGGAAACAATCCCTGAATGAGTCCGTTTTACGTAAACTATGGTTTCAAAACTTACCTGTAGATTTATGAAAATCTCTTTCGGTTCTAGAGAGAGATATACCTCTACAGAAGCTAGCAGAAACCGCAGATCAAGTTCATTCAGTGTACAGAACCGAGACACCATCTACCCTACAAGAAGTCACACTAAAGCCCGTGGTGGAAACTGAAGTACAAGAGCTTAAGCAACAAGTCGCTGAATTGACCTTACAGATTTCAGCCCTAACAAAAATGTTCAACGATCGACCATCGAGACTTAGCCGCAGCCAAACGCGCACTTCAAACAGAAGTACATCCCGAGACCGCTACAAACGAGAGCACAGCCTATGTCATTATCATCGCCGATTCGGCTCAAAGGCAAGAAAGTGCTTGCCATTCTGTAAACTTTGCAAACCAGGGAAACTTCAAAGCCAGGCAGTAACAGCAAAGACTTCACCTGACAACAACATTAGTCGCCTATTTTATGTCACTGATTGTTCGAATAAATTGCGTTTTCTCATTGATACGGGTGCTGAGATAAGTATAATCCAGCCCACACCACAGGAGCGCAAAAACAAAACCTCATTGTCATTACAGGTGGCAAACGGAACGCAGATCACCACGTTCGGCCAACGTTCACTAACTTTAAACCTAGGACTCAGGCGTGACTTCCGTTGGATCTTTACCGTTGCAGACGTACGAAGCGCTATATTAGGTGCAGATTTTCTTACACACTCTAACTTGTCCATCGATTTGAAGTCCCGTAAACTTATCGACAACCTGACAGAGTTAAATACCCTAGGAAAACCATGCCGTTCTGCGATACAGTCTATTCGCGTATTACCACCGAATATTCCAGAACAATATAGCAGCTTATTGTCTGAGTTCCCAGAAGTTTTCCGTCCAACCTCACCGAATAATGCGATTAAACACGACGTTAGACACCATATCGGAACACGCGGTCCCCCAGTCTTCACTCGACCAAGACGGTTAGCACCAGACAAACTGGCCATTGCTAAACGAGAGTTCGAGCATATGATGGAATTGGGCATCATACGTCCATCAAAATCATCATGGGCCTCAACTCTTCATATGGTCGAAAAGAAGCAACAAAATGCATGGCGCCCTTGTGGTGATTATAGAGCACTAAACAAAACTACTGTTCCAGATAGGTATCCTATACCACACATCCACGACTTTGCCTTGACACTTGAAGGAAAGACCGTCTTTTCCAAACTTGACTTGGTGCGTGCCTACAACCAAATACCAGTGGAACCAGAAGACGTGCCCAAAACAGCCATAACCACACCTTTCGGACTTTTCGAATTCGTTCGAATGCCACTCGGTCTGCGCAACGCAGCACAGAAATTTCAACGGTTCATAGATCAAGTTTTATTGGGTCTCGATTTCGTCTTCGTTTACATCGATGACGTACTCATTTCTAGTAAATCGCCCACTGAACACGCTGAACATATACATCGCGTCTTTTCACAACTGTCGAAGTACGGCATAGTCGTAAACCCCGATAAATGCGTATTTGGCGTCGAATCACTTGAAATTCTTGGACATCAAGTCGATTCCAAAGGTATCAGGCCATTAGAGCAAAAGGTTTCCGTGATAAAAGACTACCCATTACCCGAATCAATACGACAACTCCGTCGTTTCCTTGATCTTGTGGATTACTACCGTCGATTCATTCCTCACTGTGCCGAGCTAGTTCAACCATTGACGGATTTACTCCGCAACAACAAACGCTCGTTAAATATGACGGACTCAGCTGAAACTGCTTTTGAACGCATAAAAAAGGCGCTTAGCGAGGCAACGTTGCTGAACCACTTACCGTCCGATCCTAATATCAAAATATTTTTATCCACGGATGCGTCTAACGAAGCGATTGGTGCAACTTTGCAATATAGTCGCAATGGAGAACTGTACTTATTATCGTTTTTCTCAAAGAGACTGCAACCAGCTCAGGTTCGCTACATTACGTTTGGCAGAGAATTGCTTGCAATCTATTATGCCATCCGTCATTTCCGCCATTTATTTGAAGGGCGAGAATTCACGGTTTTAACTGATCATAAACCGCTTTGTTACGCCCTGCTGTCGAACAGTGACCGCTATTTCGGCTCGAGAACTTCGACAACTGGACTTCATTGCACAGTTTACCACCGACATCCGACACGTCTCAGGCCAAGATAACGTTGTCGCCGACGCCCTATTCCGTGGTCACCTCAATTCTATTACCAGCGACGTCCAATCAACAAAGATCGCAGAAGCTCGGCTTACCGACCAGGAGCTACCACAAATCCGGAAATCTTCATCGTTGAGGTTAACCGAGATTCCAATTCCTGACTCCTCCATGTCTATTACATGCGATCTCTCCACAGGCACCCCTAGACCTTTTGTACCAGCAATATTACGTCGTTAAATATTCCACCAAATGCACGATCTCTCACATCCTAGTATTCGCGCTACTAAAAATTTAATCTCTGACCGTTTCGTGTGGCCAAAAATGAATCATGACATTTCAAGTTGGTCGCGTTCATGCATTCATTGTCAACGTGCGAAAGTTCACCGTCACACTATTTCACCTCATGGTACTTTTGCAGCACCAGAAGAAAGAATCAGCCATATTAATCTTGATTTAGTTGGACCACTGCCATCCTCACGTAATCATTCTTACATCTTAACATGTGTTGACAGATTTACGCGATGGCCTGTCGCAAGGGCTCTGAAAGACATTGAAGCAAAGACGATTGCCGAAGCATTAATCGAATCTTGGATATCACAATTCGGTGTTCCTCCAGTCATTACAACTGACCGTGGTTCTCAATTCCAATCAGCCCTCTTTCGAGAGTTAAACCAACTGCTGGGCACCGACCACATTCGCACCACAGCCTTTCATCCTTGCGCGAATGGTCTAGTCGAACGCTTTTACCGACAACTGAAAGCTGCCCTCATTGCTCACGGGAATACGCAAAATTGGTCAGTCTCATTACCACTTGTCATGTTAGGATCACGAACGGCAGTGAAAGAAGATCTCGAGTGTACAACAGCAGAACTAGTTTATGGAACAACATTGCGATTACCGGGTGAAATGGTCAGTGGCTCTCGTGAACACGACTTCAGACCAACTAGTCAGTACATCGAAGATCTTAAGCGCCATATGCGGACATTGCGTTATCAACAGCCAAGAATATCGCATTGCGATAAGCAAGTGCATGAAGACCTCCAATCATGCGAGTTTGTCTTCGTGAGGGTCGACAGTGTAAAGAAGCCCTTGATGCAACCTTATAGCGGTCCATACCGAGTACGTGAACGTCATCCCAAATACTTCAAGATAGATAAAAACGGAACTCCTGACAACAATAGCATTGATCGCTTAAAGGTCGCCTATGTGCAACCCTAGCCATCGTGCTCGAGCAGAAGCTTACGAAACACTTGAAGCCCGAATCGCGATGTTGTCAATATACCTACTTGTATCTCACAAAATGCTTCCGACATCCAATCCACCCCTCCCACCCAACCAATGGGTATACCCAGTCCTTCCCCACAGACTTTAAGTTCTTCCTTGAAAAGAACCACACACACACGATCTGGCCGTATTGTTACTTGGCCAAAGAAACTTGAGACTTACTTCACCTGAAATGTTTCGAGCGTTTCCTTTTTTTCAACGCTCTAGGGAGGGCAGATGTGTCGAGTTTGTACAAACCTATTTTCACTTAACAATTTCTCTGGTAAAAAACTATTGTACAGTTTTTGATATCTTCCGTTCAATTTGTTCTGACAATACCGTTACGCTCAGACGATCGATAGTACTATTGATTTTTCGATTTCCTATTAACGTTATCACTCACGGTTCAACTATTTTTTGTTCGATAACTCAATGAACATAATCCATCTGTCAAATACGATTTTGTACATAATCAACTCATCACTTAATCGCAATACACTTCTGTTGTGTGCGTTACCCGCGTTCTCGGTTGATCTGGGCTTTTGGGAATTCCGTCTCGGGAACATAACATTTCGAGTAGAAATATTGAAGTCATTACAAGAACAACAAGGAATAACCAAAGGAGGATTGCGGATTATATGTACGTGGATCGAAAGAACCGTTCGTGAGTCAGATTGCTTATTTTGGTATTGCGAGTTTTGTATACTAGCTTTACTGGTCCACTACAATGGTACCACGTGGAGCAATTGCTGCATTCTATGCAATCATTGGTTCTTACCACAGGTAGACTTATTCTAATCAGTTTCATCGATGCACATTTCGGTTGCTTTTGTCGCTTTAGAAGACCGATGAATGTCACTACGAAGATTCATAAGTGGAAAGTTGAAGGAAAAACTAGAAAATTATCGTAGGAAAAAATTTCAAACCGCGCGCCTTTTAATATTCAACAGTTCAATATCAATAGTTCAATAGTTTATTACGGTATCAAAAAGTTAATTGCTTGTATGAACCGCAAGATAGATAGAGCGGTGGGTCGAAAAAGCTAAGAGAGCAATTTTTGAGTTACCAAGGCCTTATAGCGGGCCTCATTCGCGTTTAGCCTGCACCATCAATGGATTTTTGTGGCATTTGGACAGGTAGGGCGTCAACCCGGGACACAGCTACCCACCACATCCTCCGGAACAGTGTCAGTTGAAACTTCGTGTATACGGACTTCCAATATCGGGATCTGGAATAGCAATGAAACTGACAAAGAGTTAGCGGGGTTGTGAGGAAAATGCAAATGGCACAGAAAGAGAACTTACCGTTGCTACGAGCTAGTGAGTTTTGGGGGAAAATGCGGTAGGGTTTGTAAAAAAATGAAAACAGTGTTTACGGGGTACTTGTATCTTAGGAGTGGGAGATTTCATGGAGGTGAGAATCGAGGAGACCTTTGAATGAACCGAGACACGCGACTTCAAAAAGCGTGCCTGGAAGAGTGTTCCACTGACTGCATACTCTCACAGAAAAAAGGTTGTGTCGACATTCAAGCCTGCTCTGTTGATGTAACAGTTTGAGCTCATGTCCTCGGAGGTTAGTGCTTGGAGGGGGAACGAATAGGGAGTTGCATGTATGGGAGGGGTCAGTCAAGATCCGGTGGGTAAGTAACATGTCACAGCGGTGAAGACGGTAGGTAACGGAGAATATATCTAAACTGCGTAACCTTCACTCGTAAGACATGTTGTGCACACCACGGATAAGCTTTGTCGCACGTCTCTGGGCTTTTTCGAGGAGGGACACGTCTTTGCATAGCCAAGGCTGCCAAGCCTGTACTGCGTATTCCAAGTGTGGACGGATGTAGACATTCAGCAGTGTCGGGAAGAGAAACCGGTCAAAACTGCCTAAAGCGCGGCGAAGTAAGTCAGTGTTGCGATTTGCTACTGCTGCGGCTCGTTTGCATTGCGTAGTGCAACCGAGATCGTGCTGGATGATGATGCTGAGATCCTATTCTTGTCGAACACTCAGAAGTACTTTCGAGCCCAAACTGTAAGCGACCGGATCTGAGTGTCGGTTGGGGAGAACGCTACACTTGGAGGTGTTAAATGGGAGATGATCCCTTAAAGACCAGCTGTGTAAACGATCTAAGCCATCTTGTAGGACGATTTGAGTGAGCGCCAGATTTTGACATCGTCCGCAAATAGGAGGAACGGCGATTCAATGTTTTGGCCAATATCATTTGTAAGATGAACATTGAATTTATTTTATTGACAACTAACTGTTTGAATCTCTTGGTATTTTTGTACATTTTTACCATTTTTGTTTTACCGAACTACTTGAATTTATTCGTTCTTGAGCCTATATTTTGTATCTTTATTTGGCCGTTTGCGCGCTATTCGAAGTTGCGATCACTCGTGGTCATTGTTGCTGTTGAATATTGTTGTTTTTGGATTCAGTACGAAGCGAAATAATTGAGGTTTGCTATTTTCATTGTATAATTATTTTGCTTCAATAGTACCGTACTCATCTCACGTATTGTCTTGTCAATATTTTGGTGGGCTTGGACGCGTCACTCAACCGTTGGAGAGACACATTGGTGTTTATATCGTGACTGAAATCTTTGACGTTGAACTCGATTTTCCCCGGACCGAATTGTCGGTTACAGTACTCAATTAGCTTCGTTTCGAACATTGGGAAAAAATGGAGAACAAGTGGTCAAAGATCCATCCAAGAAACAATGAAAAGGACCTGTTTGACGGGCAAGTCGGTGTTTCTTCATTGGTTGATAACATGTCATGCTCTGGTTCGGCAGTTAGTTCTAGCTCTCATAATCTTAGGGCTCAGTTTTTGTTGGCACAATTAGCGGAAGTACAGATGCGTCAAGAGGCTGAGTTAGAAATGTCGATAGCTGCAAATGCTACTCGAATTGCACGAGTAAGATTTGAACTGTCTTTGATGAATGAGTCTATGCAACTTCCTGAAATGGTTGAGCATTTGACGAAAAAGGACTGCCTCACTTCACCTAATCATTTGAAGGGTCTTGTTTCAAATGATGGTCCCGATACCACAGTTGGCTTGCTTATTGGAGCGGATGTGTTACAAGCGTATCGTGGGACTAAACAGAAAGATGGCAATTTTGAAGTGTGTCTACCTTGGAAAAGAGATTTCCATAGAATCTGCCGCAACCGTAATCAAGCAAAGTCGCGTTTACAGAGTCTGCGTTCTAGGTTTCTGCGAAATCCTGGCTTACTCCATAAATATGCAAGCGTGATGGAACCGCAATCGATAAGAATTCCTCGATCTATGAAGCGCAAAGGTGCTCACGTAGTTCGGCCTCAGTTACATGCATTCTGTGATGCGTTGGAACTTAGGTATGAAGCCGCGATTTACATTCGATTTAGTCCTAAGTCATATTGTTGCCTACTCTGCTCGAAGTCGCGAGTTGCTCTAATCAAGCCTGCTACTATTTCGTGTCTGGAATTAGTAGCCGCTAAGCTGGTAGTATCACTTACTACCGTACTCAAGGAAGAAATTCATTTCGAATTAGATCAAATATGCTTTTGGACTGATTTGACTGTATCGGAAGAAAATACATCATCGAACGTGGATGCTGTTATCGGAACTGGTTTTGTCACGTAAAGGGACCAGGCCAGCTAGATTGGTTGTGGTAAGGCATGGAAAACGTCTGGCTTCTAACCAATCTGGCTGAAAAGGCCGGTGAATTTTGTCACATGTGTGAGGCATGGAGAACGTCTTGTGCATCGTGACATTATCTCACTTTGTTCTTAGATAGTAACGTCTGGTTGCCATTATGATATAATCAGCGATGGGTAAAGATATAGGGTAGGATACCAGAGCATGTACGTTGTCAGCCTTTGAGAAATCCGGCGCGGATTTCGGGGGGCGGTGTAAGATGAACATTGAATTTATTTTATTGACAACTAACTGTTTAAATCTGCTGGTATTTTTGTATATTTTTACCATTTTTGTTTTACCGAACTACTTGAATTTATTCGTTCTTGAGCTTATATTTTGTATCTTTATTTGGCCGTTTGCGCGCTATTTGAAGTTGCGATCACTCGTGGTCATTGTTGCTGTTGAATATTGTTGTTTTTGGATTCAGTACGAAGCGGAATAATTGAGGTTTGCTATTTTTATTGTATAATTATTTTGCTTCAATAGTACCGTACTCATCTCACGTATTGTCTTGTCAATATTTTGGTGGGCTTGGACGCGTCACTCAACCGTTGGATAGACACATTGGTGTTTATATCGTGACTGAAATCTTTGACGTTGAACTCGATTTTCCCCGGACCGAATTGTCGGTTACATCATTGATGAAAATGATGAATAGTCGGGGACCAAGAACGGAGCCTTGTGGCAGACCGCACTTGATTGGGAAGCGGGCAGAATAGCAGTCACGCACACGAACACAGAGGGAGCGGTCGCGAAGAAAGTACTTCATCCAGGACAGTAAGGATGACGTAACGCCACAGGCAGCGAGTTTAAGTAAAAGAATGTCGTGGTCGACGCGGTTGAATGCCTTGGAGAAATCCAGAAATACTGCATCGACACCAATGCCTTCGTCCACAGATTTCGTTTAGGCATCCCGTGCGAGAAGCAAGTTGGAAGTGATTGAACGGTTGGCGCGAAAGCCGTGTTGTTGTGTGATTAAAAGTTGATTTGTTTCCAGATGTGAAACAAGGTGGTCAGAGATTATGCTCTCCATGACTTTAGAAATGACTGACAACAGCACAATGGGGCGATAATTTGCGGGTTCCGACCGGATACCGCCTTTAAAGATAAGCGTCATAACACCTTTTTTCCAACCTCGGGGGACAGTGGCGGAGTCCATACAACGTTGGAAATAAGTGTCAAGTAGATTAGATATGTGCAATGCGGATCCTAGGGTAGATGCCGTCGAGTCCTGGTGAAGAGTATTGCCGTAGACATAAAATCTTCTTGTGGACCGCATCAGGGGTAAACATTATTTCTGGCATTTCCTGTGCGTCATGTGAGGGAGAAGAAAAATGGGAGGAGTTTGTAGAATAAATAGGATTCAAAATTGGGGCGTAGTGTTCAGACAACAGGTTTGCAGCTTCCGAGGCTGTTGAGGTGAGACCGTTTGCGCTGACTAGGGATGGAATTCCAACTTTAACTACCCGTCTTTGATTCACAAATTGGAACAAGCTTCTTGAGTTATCCAAGAACTTGTTACAGATGTGCATTTCATACTGGCATTTGTCCTGGCGGCTGAGAGATGTGCAACGTTTGCGCAATGACTTATAAATGTCCCAGTCAGTTCTATTTCGTCCTGTCTGGTAACACCGCCACGCCGCGTTTCGCTGTGCTATGGCTTTGCGTGTTCGGCTGCGAAGAAATGACCTGGGGTTCTTCCGACGGAGGGGGTTTTCGTGGCTCGCAATACGTAGCAGCGCGTGCCACTGAGTTAAAAACGTGGTTCATGCCAAATTGATCTGGTCAATCATTAAGAAATCCCATGAATTGGCTACGACGAGTTGGTGGAACAAGCCTAGATCAGTAATCCAGCGGCTCTTAGGACAGGGTTCGTTGAAGTCATCCATGAAAGAAACAAAGGTGAATGTCAAGACTACATGATCGCTGTTGCCCAAGGAAGGGTTAGACGAAAGTTTTTCAATCATTAATTCTTCGTTGGTGATGATGAGGTCCAGAAGGGATGGTGTATTTGTGCCTCGAAACAGAGTAGCTTCGTGAACATGATTGTATAATGGATAGGTTGCCAATATTTCGGACAACGCTGTGGCGAATGCTTGGGAGGCATGTTCGCCATAAAGGCTGGGGCAGTTAATGTCGCCCATTATAAGTATGTGGGAGAATCTTTTATTTAAAGCATGTCGAATTGATGACAGAAGGGAGGAATCGAGCAGTGGGGTGTTACTGGGAGATCTATAAACAACTGCAATCAGGAGAAGACTGTCTTGCTTGAGTGGGATTTGGCACCAGAGAACATCAGAGTCAACCAACGCAGGGTCAGATAATTGTTCGCAGCGAAGCGATTTGTGATGATAGAACAGCACTCCACCTCCTCTTGTTGTACGGTCGCAGCGAAGTTATGACATGTTTGGAAGGGTGAGTTCCGCATCATGAACTGCGCTTGATAACCACGTCTCGGTAACGGCTATTAGGTCCTATGAGCACAGGGAATGGTGGTAACGGAGTTCCGGGAGTTTGTTCAGGAAACCAGCAGCATTTGTGTAACAGCATGAAAGGCTGCGTGATTGTAGAGTATGCAGTGTGGTGATAGGGTGTGCAGTTATTCCGCCGATCTCACTGAAACTGGCTGCGGGGAGTTTTTTGAAGCGGTCGTGTGAAGTTCGTCAGCAGACTGATTTGTGCTGGGTATGACTGATTGTTGCGGACGAGGTCTTGGTTTGTCAACTGCGGGGCGAATACGGACCTCTGTGGGTGCAAAGCGTTTGTTATCATACCACAAGCGCAAGGCAGTATCAACCATATCTTCGAATTGGAAGGTAATTTTCAGAACAGCTCCTCCTTGTAGCTGGAGAACGTGGGAAGGCGTTTCACGGCAGTCGTCAAAGTTCCGAGAATTTTGCTGAGTTATTGGATGTAGCGCCACTGAGAACAGTCGTCTAGAGTGTTCTTAGCTGAGCCATCATCTTTAAGGTCAGGCACACCGTGGACAAAATTGCTGCGTTTATCTTTAACCGATTTCCAATCCTAGCCTTCTTGCTTTTGCATCTGCCTCTGAGGCCTCTGGAAAAATAAGAACAGGCAAATTTGTATTTCGGAGAAGGTGGACTTCGACCTTCTCCGGGAAGTCAAGGGTGATTCTGAGTAGACGTGGGGCATCTGCGTGAGGTGAGTTTGGGTCTCTGGAAAGACGTACTAAAGAAATCGGGTCAACATCAAGTTTCAGTTTCTCACAGAGAGCTCGCCATTGTTGCACATAATCTTGCCTGCGTGCTCCAAAGCATGGAGATACACTTTCCGGCACATTTGTGCATACAATGGTCAGGGATCACGTGTTCTTGTGATTGGCCATTGGAGCTGCAGGCGGTTTCCCAGCGTTGTTTGGTTTTGGCTTTACCTGTGAAGTAGTGTGTGATTTTGTTGATCGAATCACAATTGGCAGTACCAGATCATCCTTAGGACTTGTGCAAGCAGGTGGGGAGTCCGTTCCCAGTAGAGACTCGAGGCGTAGTAGTCTGGTGACAATAGCACCATACTGGTCCGGAAGTGATGATATGGAAGCGTTAGCTGTTACCTCCGCGTAAGTAGTATTCTGAGGGGTATCCTCAGCTGGTTTCAGGTTCGATGATTCGTTGAGAACAAAAGATGTAGGTGTTTGTCTACTGTGTTTATCGGCAAGTATGTCCCTTTGATGCCGGGCTCTACAAGCAACGCAGAAGAATATCTCTTCATTTGTTTGTTGTTTCAAAGAGTCGTAAAACGACTTCGAGAGTTTCGTGCATCGCAGGTGCTGCCAAGCATCACAGCTATCACTCTGTATGGCAGGATCGTCATCATTAACATCCTTGCTACATTTTGCACATTTATTTCGTTTAATTATCGCATCAATGCGGCCCATTATGCAGAAATATTGTAATTGTATTCAGTTGTGAGAGACAAATATGTATTAGCGTAACAAAAATATGAACGGAAGATAATTCAGAATCAATAGTCAATAGAATATTTTGGTACAAAAAGCTATGAGCCTAAAATAGAACCACAGGATAGTCAGCACAGGGGGTCGTGTGGAGTCCATGAAATTGGGTTTCGGCTACCAAAGTTCCGTAAATGGTGGGGTTAGAGGAAACACAGGGTAGTCAATACAGGGGAGGATGGATTGGCGTCAATTCGTATGTAGGTCTGGAAAAGAGAAAATGGGTGCAGCATCGAGAACAAAAAGAAATGTGCGAATTAAAATTCAAATTGTTTGAGAAAGATATAGGTAAGAGTCAAGGTGTTCTTTAAAAATAGCAAGGGAAGGAGAGGTTACAATAAGAGACGGTAGATCATTCCAGGCAGAAGGAGTGCGGAATGAGAAAAAGAACTTTCGGTAGTTTAACCGACTTGGTGGATGGGCAAGCTTTACGAAATGTCCCCGGGTTCCGGAACTAGGGGCCATCGAAAGCAGTCTGAAGCACGGGTGTTCGGCATTCTTGAGAATCAGGAAAACCAAAATCAGATCCCCTCGGATAATCCTTGTTTATGCTTCCTTACAGTCAATGCTGCATGTTCTCCTTTTGCAGATTTACGAGTTAAAATCATGATTAAATCTGTTGAAAATACAATACAACTTTTTCTGATAATCCTGAAATAGCTCAAATATCTTCAAAGATGTCAATTTATCAAAGAAGTCAACATCCATTTTGACCTTGAGGGATAGTATACTGATGCTGAACCGCATGCAGAAACTCGCTGGAGTCCCATTACTGTTTTGTTTTTTATCTGTCAAGGCCTTGGCAACCTGGCAGAATATTCGTCAATATGCTGTCTTTGACTGTGCGGCTCTTTGCCCGTATCAGGCTTGTGATTTCATACATTTATACGCCTTTTATTCAGAAATAAGTTTAGTAATAGCGAATGAGCTAAATCATGCAGTGTTGTTCAGATAGGATACAATATTGATTCTTTTCAGAAGCATAGTTATACTGAGCATAGCTTCCGAACATCCTATGTGCAGATGGTGATCTTACTCTAGATTGAGCGAAAGGTTTCGGGAAACTCAATCGATTTACGCAAAACCTTAAACTGAACTAAACCCATATTTGTGTGAAGCCCAGATGTGAGCATTTGTAGCAACGCATTAAGTTATTTGATAATGCATTTTAATAGTAAAAAGAAAAGCTGAAGACCACATAACGTACTGTGTCGTTCCGGTTTGAAGACAGCAGAGATTCCGAAATAAAATGCTTCAGTGGAACACCGCGTCCCCTGAATAGCGACTCCAACTATGCATTATCAAAAGTGTCTATTTTCGTTGAACATCGCTGGTTGAAAATTATTTTGTTCTTGTTTCGAGCCATTTTGAGTAGATCACTATACTTTGACAAGAGTACTTGAGTTGAACACAGTAGAAGTGCGTAACTAAAAGATTTAATGATTTCAGATCATTGGCAAGAAGTAGAACAAGATTCAATTGTATCAGTATGATCAGAATCCTTGCATATTTTAGGGGGCTCTGATCGAAACGTCTCTAATATAATCAAGTCAGAATATATATTTGACGGTACGTTCAAAATTTGACATGCATTCTATTTCGTCTGTGAAATTAATTTGTTTTAGTCACTATTCAAATATTTTCTATGTAAGTTAAATAGGTTAAATAGGTTAAATAATTCACGTCAGTCCTGAAAATCAATTTTTACATGTAACAATTTTGGCGACATGGGAACAAGACAATGGTCAATCTCTCGAACGAAGATTGTAATTTCGAGTCTGTAACCAAAGAACGATACCAAGACGATGTTATCCGTGGCGCATCGATCAGTGGAATCAACGCTAACGGAATTCCTCAAAGATTTCTGCAGCTGTCTTCTCTAAGAAAGCCTCTCACCACTCCTAAACGTATATTGGTAGATCGTGGTAAAGAAGCGATGATGCTGTTTCTAAACTGAAGCATAACACATCAGAAAAAAGAAACACATTTCGGATGCTATTAGAACCGCTAAGTGTTAATGTTAGGGTTCACTAAACACCTGAGAACGATTGCCCACACAGGCGATGTAAAATGATTGAGTTTTGGGGAAAAGGTGATTTCGGAAAGCTTCACCTGTCATCATATATAAAGCGCTATCGAAATCAGTTTGTAAATTATGTCATGTCAACATATTTCTTCTTTGCTGCTACTTCCTTTCTGCTTGAGGCCGTTAAGCGCGTTTTCATAATTAGAGTGCATTTGCGGGTCCTTGTATACACGGACTGCTCTTAAAGTTGTTTCAATGCTTGCAATTTGTATGAATCAAGTAAAATTTCGTTTTGCGGCCCAAAACCTCCTCTTACAATCTATGCATCAACTACAAGTTGATCTGGCACACCATTTTTAAGAAATGTTTCTTTTGGATGCAATCCTATTGCTACGAAATTCGGGCGGCAGTATCTCTCTTTGTCTCACGTTTTATCGCTTCCTGAATCCAATGTTTGTTGATAAAACGCGCAATTGAATGTTATAATTGCTTAAATGACACAATCAGATGTTAGGAAATTTCAAACAAAACACAAACACAGAATAAAATTACCTGCGGCAGCTCCGTTAGGAATGTAGTATTTCCAAATTGCAACATGACCAAGGATGCTTATGGAAGTTCAAAAATGAAATAATTTATCCAAGGAGTAAGAAAAATCAGTGAGAACTTTGTGAGCAAGGATTTGATCGCCTCGCATTGCCATTGTGCAAGTGTCCTCGGATCCGTGCGTCTAAGTCACTTGACGTATTTTAAAAACGATTTGGCAGGGTTTGAATGTCTAGGATATGAGCGGTCCAGAAGTGAAATATCTTTCTCTAGCCATGTTGTATGTAGCCAGGGTGTATATTTGTATTCATCATGAAAGTAAAACAGCTCAAAGAATTCGTCCAAATATCCAAGGTTAGATACCCAGCAGCCGTGACACGCGTTTTTAGAAGGCTGCGCATTGTTGACCATTTTTAAAAAACCACAAATCTGTATAAAATTCAAGATCAGAGCAAAATGGCTTGCTTTACCGCATCGAGTACATGCTTTCTTCCACGCAGGGCATAGTTCCTTATTAAATTCATTTTTCCTGCCGCCAAAATTGCAAATTCTTTACGACTGGATTGTTCTCTCTGCATGAATTCTGTTGATTTCTTCGCAAGAGTGAGTTCTGAGGGCTCCTGCCTTTTTCTTGACAGCATCCTCACTCTAGCATTTATTTATACATTGCTCTAACTTAAGGTTGCTTTCTTTCAATAATCGCATCGTGAGACTTCTGTTTTTTCTCCGATGATCAAACGATCCTTGATTAACCCTTTTGTTTACGGGAATTCGATTTACGTCTTTTTATGAAATTTTTTGTGTTATTCTGCTTAATTATGGTATATATAAAACACATGATTCATTTTTCTGTTATTTGTATATATTTTCCAGGATATTTTGAGGTGGTAACTGGAGTTACCGTCAGTATTTTTAAAGGCAATTCTACCTATATCTTCATAACACACGATTGAAATTATTTCTTTTAATATTAATAATATTTCGAAAAACTTGTAAGTATAACTCATCGCAGAATTGTTTTGTGCATTTTGCACATTTGTTCCATAATTATGAAATTATGTGATTATATAATGAAATAATAAGTCATGAACATAACAAAATATTTCTAATATGCAGTATAATAACATATACTTATCCTTTGTAACACGAATAGTTATAGGTTTACTCTGAGTGGTAGATTCGGAAGTAATTATTTGCTGCAGTGCAACGAAGATGCACCCCGCAGTGGGAGCATTTACTCAAGGGGCGGGTTTGAATTCCGTTTGTTGAACAAACTTCACAGCGATACCTGTTGGTAGTATATGCTGGCCAGTGAATTCCTAAATTACCCAAACGAACGAAGTCTAGAGTGCGATAGTTTGACTTTCGCCGTTTCGCTGGCCATAGCCGTGTACTTTGAGCATAACTTAGCAAACCACGAGTTACTTCTCTGCAGTAATCAAATTGGGTCATCTGATTATCATCGTTACATTCTGCATACAAAATGTATGAATTGACTATTGCCATGTCTAATAAGCCGAAGAACAGCCGGTGCCACCATTTATTACTTTTACGGTCCACTCCATACAGCTGACGCAGCATATCATGTTTATTCACGCCATCCATGTGCTTGCTGTAGTCACTCACTACTCTTGGGCATGTGACTGTGACTTTTTCTGAAAATAAGTTTTTTGGCTGTATTTACCCATTATATCAATGTTTATGTATTTATTTATTTTTGCTATGTAATTCCTTATTTTTCCGTGTTATGTGTCATATCTGTTTAGCAGGAATAACAATGACATTATGCTTAATAGAACAAATGTAATTGGCTCCTATATGTCTACAACGCAAAGACTAAAATGAAATACGTCATTAATATAAGCAACTCTGGAGTTAAATATTTCAGCTCACAAAATACTGGCGGTAACGTCAGTGCCTTCCAACATATACTTCGTTAAAAATTAACAGTGCATTATTTTACATAAATGAATGTATATAAACGAAAAGAACTGTATAATAAACAATTTGGCAATATATGAAATGCAATAAAGGAGTGGAAGTACCTATAAACACATTATGAAGTAGGAGCAAAAAACACGGGAATTACCGGCTAAATGTTGACACTTGACTCTCTGTAAAAAAGAGTCCTGCGAGGATCAGATGCCAGACGCCGTCTGATGAGTGCACTCCAATGGTGACTGGAGGTACCGACGGGAGATAATGAGTAATCGACTGTTGTTTAATTTTTATGGTAGACAAAGGGTTAAGTTGTCTTTCAGGCATATACAGAAGTTGCATGTCTCAGCCATTAGTTTAAATGTTCATATGAAATGTTTGATAGGCTCATCGGCATCTTGGACGCGACAATTAAATTTATATCGTTGAAATGTATCGTTCACTTGACCGAGGCAATGTTCTTCGAGCTTCGCGATGATTGTTTCCCAGTCATCTGCGTCTTCGTTCTCACCAAAGGTGGAACACTCTATGAACTTCGTCGCCTGATCACCAAGAGCATTCCTCGGCGTCGTCATTTGATACGCTTTATCGGTATTCGTCAGGTTCGTCAACGTCCGAAAGTCGCTAAACTGTTGCTTCCACAGTTTCCATCTCTCTGCCAATCCTTCATCAACTTCCATTATCAGTGGTGCCGGTGGTCGAACATTAAAGCCGCTAAAACGGGCGTTGTCAGTTCTATCCAACGTTTTCTAGTTGATCATCCTCGTCATCATGTAGAAAAGTCAAGATCAGAGCGATAGATGTGTATTCACTACACGTCAACAAACATATCAATCTTTCATTGGAATTAGAATAAAGATATAGATACACTGACAGCTACTGAATTCCGATTGGACAACGAATATTCATGCTAACAGCCACTTCACAAAATCTTGACACCCAAGTCCTTTTCTTCCACTGTGTACTCCAGGATTTGGCCGCCGTGCTTGTATGGGTAGATAGAGCCAAGATCACGATCGATCTAAATAAACTTTGGCATTGGCATATTTAAAGGAAGATTTTCATCTGATGACCAGTCGTACAAATCATTAAGGTCGTTTTGTAACAAAATACAATCGTCAGCATTGCTGATTCGCTTCAATATTTTTTGTCATCAGCAATCAGAACCATCTTACCGACGTTTTGTATCGTTAAATCATTCATGTAGATTAGGAATAGTATTGGTCTAAGCACCGAACCTAGCGGAAGACCGCTAGTGACGACGATTACCTTCGATAATACGGCATTCACACGAACTATAATGTATCTGTTGCTAAGGTAATCACCAATCCGTTAATATAATTCTTCAACAATATCATGTTTCTGTAGCTTAAGAATAAATTATGATGGACGTTCTAGAAAGCTTTAGAAATATCAGGGTAGCATGCATAAATACAGCCATCTGCATCTGCAACAATCGTTCAAATAGTCTAAGCTTATCAGCGAATTTGTTAGACATAAATGATCGCTACGATATCCGTGTTGGGCAACCGGCAAAAGTCCGATCCTTGATCAATGTTGAACTACTTCTACAGTTACAATTCCCTTAAAATCATTTGATACCATGGACTTGAACACGGTTGGTTAAGTTCAGCAATGGACTCCAGAACGGGCTTCCTGGAAATTTGGCGCGAAACTTCCGGCATAAAAATCTATTAATGAATCATTGGTATGTTAAACGGATTAAGTGAAACCGGACGAAGTTTTGAAAGCAAAAACAAATGGATTCATATTGCTTCTATTATTGACGTGTCGATATAAGTGCTTCGGATTATTGTGCATGTAAGGAACGAAAAAGCGATCAAAGAGCTTGTTTTTTCATCTCGAATTTAACGGATAACGATTTTTCGTATTTGTGTAAATTGCAACCATGAATCGGATTTTGATGATCTTGCTACTTGTTTCATTCATTTTTGTCCTGCTTATTTATTATGTAGTGAGGCTTTATTATTGAACGAATATTGAAGCATACCAATTTTGCAGTGTGCCTTTCACTTTTAAAAAAGGAGGTTGATTGCATCCATAAAATTTATTGATGAACTGCTTCTGTCTAAACCAAATGTGGTTCTCATTTCATGTCCTCGCAACATAGAAAAGTTCATCCTGATAACAGGATGGTTACAAGTCGGAATACACTCTACAACCATGCAATGCCATGTTAAGTAGAGCTTATCAATATTAATATGTGGAAGTGTATATAACTGATGAAATTCATAATGACATAAATACGACCATGTTACCAGACAAGGGAAGATGAATTAGCCCATCTTCATTTGATTCCAGCTCGAAATTAACCAGATTGCTCTCCTTTGTTAACTGACCATAGAGCTACCAAAACTCAGTCAACTGCTTCATACTGAAAGATTGAAACTTTTGGAACTCTTGCTACCCATTCTACAATTTCAAAACTTTCTTTGTCTACACGGTGTAAACTTCCTGAGAATATTTGATAGCAACAAAACGTTCATCTTAACGATTTGCACAGCACGTAGCGGGAAAGAATGAAATATAAGTGTTTTTTCATTGTTCATCCCTTAATACTATACCCTAATTTGTATCTATACTACTCCAATTGTGAATTGAATAAATCCTACTTTCAAAGCAATCATTTCTGACTCCATGTTTGCTTGATTGAATCATAACAAGCGCGTATAAATTTTTAAACTTTTTGAAACTCTGGAGGAGTCGGCCTAACAGATATTCTGCACTTCGCTAGCCTCCTTCCCCACACCCCATCCTTGTTGAGAATAACAACTATGAAATGCATCTACACCAACGCACAATGTCTCGGAAACAAAATCGGTGAACTGCGTGCAGTTTTTCTGAGATGTTTACCAGACATTATCGCCGTAACGGAAACGCCGCTACAAACTCACCAAACAAATATCGAACTAGAATTATCAGGAATGTCACTTATTCGTCATGACCTTGAAACCAGAGGAGGAGGAGTAGCTTTGTATTATAGGCAAAACCTTCCGTGCAGTGAGTTTACGGATCCAGACATCGTTTTACTGGATACACTCTGGTGCTCAGTCCGACTAGCTAACGGCGAAGACTGTGTTTTGGGAGTAGTATATCGCCCACCGTCTGCACGGGAAACCTACAATCTGGCCCTACTGGATAAAATTCGCATGGTTACTTCCAGATTCACTTGTGGATATTTGATTATGGGTGACTTCAATTTACCGAATCTACAGAACAGCATCATTTACCCAGAACACTCCCTCGAGCGCGCATTCAGTGAGTTGTTTGACGATATTCCTCTTTATAACCACATTACATGTAATACCCGATATCGCGGAAACGATTTACCCTCACTCTTAGATCTCGTTCTGACAAGCAATGAACATGACATTGATAAAGTTGCTTACGGAAGTCCACTGGGACTGAGTGATCACGTCGTCATCCAGTATGACTATCTGTTTGAAGCTGTAAGAACAAATGATGAGCGGCAATAACCGCGAAACCGGTCGTGTGCTTCTGTCCTGCTTTTCGAACGTCATATACTACTTATTAATAAAAATCTGACTTTAAACAAAAACTACCATCCTGCTGTTATTGGAATGTTGCAAAAATATTCCAAACAGTTATCGGTGCTACATTGCACCAACTGTGGGACTTAGATTAGTCCCCATATAAAAGCTAAATTTCAATTTGCAAATGAGGATTTATCCTCGAAATCGCAAATAAATGGGTTTAGCACAAAGTCAGAAAGGCGTTCGAATGTAAGGTCACGGATACGCACACCTGATGAGCGGCAATAACCGCGAAACCGGTCGTGTGCTTATGTCCTGCTTTTCGAACGTCATATACTACTTATTAATAAAAAATCTGACTTTAAACAAAAAACTACCATCCTGCTGTTATTGGAATGTTGCAAAAATATTCCAAACAGTTATCGGTGCTACATTGCACCAACTGTGGGACTTAGATTAGTCCTCGTATAAAAGCTAAATTTCAATTTGCAAATGAGGATTTATCCTCAAAATCGCAAATAAATGGGTTTAGCACAAATTCAGAACGGCGTTCGAATGTTAGGTCATGGATACGCACACCTGATGAGCGGCAATAACCGCGAAACCGGTCGTTTGCTTCTGTCCTGCTTTTCGAACGTCATATACAACTTATTAATAAAAAATCTGACTTTAAAAACAAAAACTACCATTCTGCTGTTATTGGAATGTTGCAAAAATATTCCAAACAGTTATCGGTGCTACATTGCACCAACTGTGGGACTTAGATTAGTCCCCATATAAAAGCTAAATTTCAATTTGCAAATGAGGATTTATCCTCGAAATCGCAAATAAATGGGTTTAGCACAAAGTCAGAACGGCGTTCGAATGTCAGGTCACGGATACGAACACCTGATGAGCGGCAATAACCGCGAAACCGGTCGTGTGCTTCTGTCCTGCTTTTTGAACGTCATATACTACTTATTAATAAAAATCTGACTTTAAAACAAAAACAACCATTCTGCTGTTATTGGAATGTTGCAAAAATATTCCAAACAGTTATCGGTGCTACATTGCACCAACTGTGGGACTTAGATTAGTCCCCATATAAAAGCTAAATTTCAATTTGCAAATGAGGATTTATCGTCGAAATCGCAAATAAATGGGTTTAGACGCAGTCAACGGACGTTCGAATGTCAGGTCACGGATACGCACACCTGATGAGCGGCAATAACCGCGAAACCGGTCGTGTGCTTCTGTCCTGCTTTTCGAACGTCATATACTACTTATTAATAAAAATCTGACTTTAAAACAAAAACTACCATTCTGCTGTTATTGGAATGTTGCAAAAATATTCCAAACAGTTATCGATGCTACATTGCACCAACTGTGGGACTTAGATTAGTCCCCATATAAAAGCTAAATTTCAATTTGCAAATGAGGATTTATCCTCGAAATCGCAAATAAATGGGCTTAGCACAAAGTCAGAACGGCGTTCGAATGTCAGGTCACGGATACGCACACCTGATGAGCGGCAATAACCGCGAAACCGGTCGTGTGCTTCTGTCCTGCTTTTCGAACGTCTATACTACTTATTAATAAAAATCTGACTTTAAAACAAAAACTACCATTCTGCTGTTATTGGAATGTCGCAAAAATATTCCAAACAGTTATCGGTGCTACATTGCACCAACTGTGGGACTTAGATTAGTCCCCATATAAAAGCTAAATTTCAATTTGCAAATGAGGATTTATCCTCGAAATCGCAAAGAACAAATGATGCCCGTAAAACAGTTACGCGGATCAACACGATGGTGTTGAGTGATGCTCTGAAAAACACGTTTAAATGCTAACCGGAAACCAGCAACGTACATGAGTTTCGGACATGGCTAATGTCTAATCTCAAAAGTTCAATCTAAGTGAGCTCCGAATTTGTCCTGAGGAACTCAATAAAAAAATGAATTTAAACCAAGAAGCAGAACTCGTAAGTGGTTAGCGGTACGAAACATTGCAAAACCCATCATCAGAGACCTGGGAAACATTACATTTACTGCGGAACAATGTAAACAAATTTGTCATCCAAGACAAGTTGTGCTTCCAAGAAATAATATCAAGCATGATGGGGCGAAACCCCAAAATACTGTATCGTTTGGTTAACGATCAAGCTAAGGTGAAACCTGAAGTAGCGTCATTGAACACATCAGCTGGTCCAACAACAACTGCAGCAGAAACTGGTGATGCTTTAGACCCGTTTTATTCATCGGTATTGTCGTGTAATTTTGTCTGTTATTAATTCATCTGTTATTATAGTTCATCGCTAATCACATTCTTTGCTCTATTATAGCTGTACTCTGATATAGACGAATAAAGCCAGGCTTTATCCACTACTACTCTTTTCGCTTTGTGTTTGCTCTACTCACGACAATTTATTCGTCTATATTCAATCTCAATGGAACTTTTTCTGAACCTCAATCGTTTTGACGCTGATCCAAGCAACGCTGATCCAAGCAACGCTGATTCGGCAAAATTGTGGAATTATTGGTTCCGCACATTCAACAGTTTCATTAATGCCATCGAAGAATTGAATCCAAACAAACTTGATACACTCATTACACATCCCGCTCCTCATGTTTACGATTTTATATCTGAATGCCCCTAGTACGAGGATGCCGTTTCGACACTTCAGACTTTAGTTTTTAAACTATGGATAGAACTACCTATACTAGATCTTTTAATAGGCTGCATCTACTACCCACCAGGCTCAACTTCATATAATCTGAATACATTAACTCAAGCTTTCATCGAAAGGTCTTTACATCATGCATGCTGTAAACTTATAGCCGGTGATTTTAACATGCCTAATTTGAACTGGCACGAACGAAGTAAAGTTAGCTCTCATACAAATTTTATGAAAACGCTTGACTTACTAGGTTACAAACAATTTATTGATAGACCAACTAGAAAGGACAATATTCTTGACTTGGTCTTTACTCTAAATATTGATCCAAACAACTTACTAATATTGCCTTCCCCCTTTAATGGGGACCATAAAATATTATCCTTCCACCTATCATGCACTTGCAAAGCTACCAATGAGGTCAAGACTCTTCACCGTTTCATCGATTGGAAGTTACTTTCAACACTTATAAGGATTAAAGATTGGTCTCAATTCTTTCTTTCACATGATTTTCCAACTATATCCTCGACATTCCATTCGAAAATTATAGGTTTAATCGATAAAGCTAGCAGTTCTAGAAAACGCATAAAACAAACTAGGCTCGAGAAAATGGAAAAAAAATAAAAGAGTGGTCTACAGTTGCAATTACCAATAACGACATTTTTGCTCGTTCACGTTCCTATGAACTATTGAGTGACCACAAACTCATTCTAGATCACACATTGATTGCATCGGAAAATAGAACACTGAACAGTTGTGATAAACTAAAATCACTTAGCAGGTTATTCAAATCACGATCCGTAAACTCAACCAGCAAAGTAGATTTTATTATTTAGGATCGGAATTATAATTCGGCAGGAATAAGAATTACAGACCCTATTACAATCTGCGAAGAATTTCTTAAATATTTTATTACTACTTACAATACTTCTATCTATAAAGATATGACTGGAACATTTCGGTCACCTAGTGTATTAAACAATATATGCATGAATCTGAATGACATTAATGAAGTCTGCAAGCAAACTACGTTCAGTCTCAAGCCAGACATAACAGGCATTCCACCCGCCATTTGCAGAATGTGTAGGGACGTTTTCAAACTTCTTCTACTGAACTTATTTAACACTTCAATCGAATCTGGAATATTCCCTTTAGATTTGAAACACTCTGTCGTTACACCCAGACATTAATCTGGCTCGAAGCACACGGTATCAAATTATCGCCCAATTAACCACACAGCAATACTATCTAGATTACTTGAAAAAATAATAAAAAAGCTATCTTAAATCACTCATCTCCAAGTTTCTTCTCTAAAGCTCAACATGGCTTCCTAAATAAAAGATCATGCATAACATGTCAGCTTGAATACCTTGACTATATTACTACATCGATTGAGGAAGGTTTGGCTAATGAAACATTTCGAGAATAATCAGTTGCTTTCGAGGAACCAGCATGGATTCAGACGGAATTATTCCTGTTTGTCTAATTTACTGGTAACGCTAGAAGATTGGACAAAATCGGTAGATATAGGACAAGCAATGCACGCGTGCTACTTAGATATTTCACAAGCATTCGATCGTGTTGAGAATTGCCTACTACTACAGAAGCTTGACAGGCTTGGTATCACTGGAAAGTTGCTGAATTGGCTACATGACTACCTAACAAATCGCACTAACCAGGTTCGTGTTGATGGTGCATTATCCAAACCAATCGCTGCAACAAGCGGAGTTCCCCAAGGTTCAGTCCTTGGTCTAATCCTCTTACTGGTTTATGTCAATGAAGTACCGGAAATTGTTCGATGTAACAAATCGTTATTTGCGGACGACATAAAGATTTGGCGCAGCATTCGTAGTCCAGAAGACTGTCTGCTATTACAAAAGGATCTTGATACACTTCAAAGCTGGTCGTTAAAGAACAAACTGCCGTTTAACTTCAACAAATGCAGGATCATGAATGTGGGGAATCGAGTAGAGTTCACATATCACATAAGTTCGCATGTCCTTGAAAATTGCAGTGAATAAAAAGATTTGGCTGTCTGGATATGCTCCAGTTTGAAAAACATCACTTCAAACTAATACTGCCTTTGAAAAAGCAACACGTGTTCTAAATCTACTCAAACGTGTATTTTGGAAATTTTCGCCCAAGATATTCCCAAGCATCATGAATACATACTTGAGACCACTCATGGAATACGGTGTGCATTCATGGTTTCCGTGGCTCAAGAGGGATGTGGATCTTATGCAGCGAATCTATCACCGCTCAACAAAACTAGTTCTCACCATCCGAAACAAACCACATAAAGAAATAATAGCTCAACTGAATCTGTTCGACTTTCCCTATCGACGAATCAGAGGAGACCTTATCTTACTTTACAAAACATTCCGTACCCCGAACCATCCCTTACAGGATTTATTCACACAAAGGGATACGTAAAATTATCGGACCCATGAATATGTACTGGTTGTACCCCATTCCCGCCTGAACTGTAAAAAGTATTTTACTCTGTCCGTGTCTGTTTTACTTGGAACAGTTTACCTTCAACCGTTGCGCACTCCACTAGCTTGTATTAATTTAAAACGACATTAGACGAATTTTTATTGCATTATTCGTCTCCAGAACATTTATTCATAGATTTATTCATAGATTTATTCATAGATTATATGCAGGTAAAAAGCTATGCTTTACAAGACCCACAAAAATGTACATCGGGTCGGATGGTAAAAAAATATCAAAATATTGTTAGATTATTGTCAAACACAAAAAACATACTTTTCCATGTGGATATCTAGTGATTTTTTGAAAACTTCAACAGTTCCAGATTTTACCACATGAGTAGATAAACTGTTCCACAGTTGCACATTGCGAACGGAAAATGCATATTTGCGGCAGTTCAACCTGCTATGCTGTTGGTAAAGTTTTAATTGGTGACCTCGCAGATGTGTGTTATGGAAAAGATGAAACAAATGACCGCAAGGATGATTTGTTTAATCTATTTCCGTATATTGTTTATACACTTAAATTTCAATTTTTACCATCCTATGGTTGTTGTTAAACCTGTTGCTTTTTAGAACATTAAAACCTTGAATTAACTTCAATTACCCGTTACACGGTTTGGAATCTGGAATGCAAGCTCTCACCATAAATATTTTCACTTTTCTCGCCATATTTCAGCAAGCTCTGAAAATCAATTCAAGCAACTTGTGGATAAGGTATTGCCTGTAATTACGGCGAAGCTGAACAACACTAGACAGGAGTTCTCCCGGACTATATTGCTGATATAAAGAGATGCGGCTTACAAGGGCTTGACCCCCTGTCGTCGTCGAAGAAGAAGAAGAAGAACTTGTTCCAGGGTTCATGTTCAAGTTCAAGTTGCACAAGGCTGAAGGTGGCTAAAAGCCAATCACCCGCCCAGATTTCCTTCGACGGTATGCGGTTGAGCACCCGGCACTTCAATATCGAGTCTACAGTTCGTACTTTTCACACGTTCTTGTTTCCGATTATCTGGAAAGTAAGGTAGGGTTTCTCTTCACCAGCACTTTGAGAGGTCAGCTATTCAGGAAACAATGCAATAATATGCGGGAACAATGTATGGTGTATGAAATCACTAGCCTAATCGAGGCAAAGTGAAACACAGTCATAGACTGCATGTGGGCTAATTCGCTGTCAGGTTGCCCAGGCCTAGACAGATATGATAAAAATGTAAAAATACGTTTTTTAAGTTTTTTACTAGTCAAGAAGAACTTGTTCCAGGGTAATAGAATAATTTTCAGACAGATGCTTCCAAGAGACTATTGGTCGTAATGATAACGGTTTCAGATTAGCTTCTACATAATACTAGTTATAAAATAACCAGAATAAACTGTGAAACTGTTCTAATTTTTTAATAAAATTATTCTTGAGTTTGTTTAATACCGAAAAGAATACTGACGGTCAATTTTAGATACAGTAATGAAAACTCATGCGCTAACTAAAAGTGATGCGGTTCACGAGTGCTTGAGTATTTGTCTTATATTAACAACAAGACGAAATAATTAACTGAGATTTTGGTGCGTGACCCTGAACATCGTTTGATTTCACTATCTAGAATAAATTGACCTTGAGCCGTTTGGTTGTTCCAGAATATGGAGAATTCGGGTTATTCTGTCACATTATTACGGGAAGGAAAATGCTCGAAATCTGAAGAGGGTTCTATAATACGAAAATGTAATACAATTCTTCTAAGGGGTCCGGCTGGGACCATTCTTGTAAACCCAGGATCTGTATGGGATTGTGACGAACTGCTTTCGCTGCTCCACAGTGCCGGGATCAAACAACCACAGAAAGAGATAACCTGTGTCGTCTGCACAGATGGTCGCATGGAGCATGTTGGTTGTATGAGCCTTTTCACCGGTGCCAATTTGATGATTGTCGGTTATGATATCCAGAAAAACGATGGTGTCTTTGTAGATCATGATTTTGGCGACGGAATCGCGCCATATGAGTTCGACGAGCATGTAAGTAGCACATTCATTTAAACCGCTTTTTATTGTGGTAATCTCTTAAACATTTTAGTTGTCTGTTCATTTGCTTTCTGCTGATGGTGGTTTGTTTTCTCTCTATCTTTTTAAACTGCGCCTAATGACACGATATCTAAACTTATGATTCTACGCAGGAAATCTACGAACGTGCGGGTACATTTTTGAGAGGGGCAATCATAGAATCATGCTTGCTACCGTTTGAGATTAATATGTGCTGAATTACAAATAGAAATGCTTAGTATTAACAAGTGAATGAGGCTGGGCAACCTGACAGTATCTTAGCCAACGTGCAGTCTCTGACTGCGGTACTTTGCCTGGATCAGGCTTGTGCTTTCATACCATACTATAATGAGGCTTTAGTGTGTTCTAAACATGGTGAATCAGTGTGAAATAACGAATATAGAATTATTATCAAAAAAACGGGCAGAGCCGGTAGAGTGTAGTAGAACATTCCTGGCTTGAGCTACGCAAACATCTTGTCACAGTCCATCCTGCTGTGTCGTCGAGCTGAGACTAGACCCCGTCGCGCTGAGACTGGACCTTAACGTGGTGCGATGGTTTGTGTACCTCCATGACCCATTGAGCTATACTGGGTAATGCCTTTTGGTGCCAGCAGAGCTACTCATACCAGGAAGGTCGATGGATAGAGGTCAGACAAACTCAGTCTCAAGCCACTGCCTTGTGGTTCAGGCTTTTTAGCCAAAGGCTCCGGGTGGGGCCCCCTAAGGTAACCCCCTAGTTTGGCCTGGGCAACCGGCTAGTATCACGCCCACAAGCAATTATGAAAATAAAGATAAAAATGACAGATCCCGTGCTCTCACGCTCTGCTCTCTGCTCAAAATGCTTTACATGATCTCACACTGCATGCAAACTTTTTTAATAACTGTTTTCCGTTTTGTGGTTCTTTGGTTAGCCCTGACAGAAGTGCAGCTTGTTCATCGAGGTTTCCGAATTCAGCCACTTCGAATATTTTGCCTGCTTCGAATGCCTCCAGAGCGCTCTTCCGCCCACGCGTACCATTCAAATTAGCGGCGTTTAATGTACGGACTTTAGCTAGCATCGGACAGCAGGCAGCCTTGGCTCGCACGCTTGATAGCCTCGACGTCGATGTGTGCTGTTTGTCGGAAACACGCATTCATAACTCTAGCTCAGTTACACGATTGTCTAACCCTTCTAACTTACGTAAGTCACACTATCTACGTTTGTCCACTGATGACGATGCCATGGTATCTGGTCAAGCTGGTGTCGGAATCGTCTTGAGTGAGCGAGCTGAGGTCGCACTGTTAGCCTGGATCCCAGTCGACAGTCGCCTTTGTGCAGTAAGACTACAGGGTTCGTGCAAAAAAGGCCGATTTCGCAACCAATCCCGCGACCTGTTTGTGGTTGCTGCCTATGCACCGACTAATTGTAGCTCTGAACTTGACAAGGATGAGTTTTATGGAAGATTACAAGAACTCATTAGAATTGCATGGAGGAGTGACATCGTTGTCCTAGCTGGAGACATGAATGCACGTGTAGGCCGTCTATCTTTAAACGAGCATTTCGTGGGTGGACGGTTTGGTCTCGATTGCCATCGTAATGACAACGGCGAAAGATTGCTTAACTTGTGCTCAGAGCACAGACTGTACCTTGCCAGCACTAACTTCCGCCATTCGAAGCGTCACTGCTCAACCTGGAGATCTCCATTGGCGGCCTTGTTCACGCAAATTGACCATATTGCTATCATCATCATCATCATCATCAAAGACAGCAATACACCGGTAGCACGTACCGAATGCTTAACTGCCATACAACCATGAAAAAGTAAAATCTTAAAAGATGGGGAAGGGTGGGACTTAAATTGCTACGGCTTCTATAGAAGAGTAAGCACAAACAAACTGGGAAGAGGTGCCTGCACCTAGAATGGAACATGCATTCAAACAAGTTTCGTGAACAAGTAGAGCAACATCAGCACGGCAGCTTCCTTGCGGCTTTCACTGTCATGCATCATAACAAGCTTTTCTCGTCACTCCGCTTGACAACATACAAGGTTATGCAAACACTCCAAGAAGATGTTTAGTGCAAGACCGCCATTGAACACGGTTTCGGGACATATCCTGAAGCGTAACTAACCATTGCGATATATGATCGCGGGGACACCAGCTGGAAGACGCGCTGCGCCTACTTTGGAAAGGTTACTAGTAAGAATTTTTAGCTGCCTATGCCATGTGACGGTTTGGCCACCCCGAGATTTACGCCAATCAGGGTGTAGCGTCGCAAAAAGAATCTGTTTCGGAAGTCGGTGGTCCGGCATCCGTAAAACGTGACCCAACCAGCGTAACCTATGCAGGTTGATCTGCTTCTCTATATCGACATTACTACCGAACAACTTATTTCGGAGAGCATCGGTGCGCATACGATTGTACCAGCTAACTCCTAGAATGCTGCGGAGACACCGGTTGTCAAATACTTGGAGACGCTGAATGTGTTCTTTACGTAAGGTCCAGGTTTCGCACCCATACAGTAACACAGCCCGAACTGTCGCTTTATAGACTCTACCCTTGAGTAACAGAGACAGTCCTTTCTGACGCCAGAGGTGACCTAGGTTGCGGAATGCTACGGTCGCTTCAGAAATGCGTGCCGAGACCTCGTTATCTAACGATGCAGAATTATTGATACAACTACCGAGATACGTAAAACGATCCACAATTTCAAGCGCCTGATTGTCAAGTAATAAAGCGTTGTTCGATAAGTCGATGTCCTTCAGAAGAACACTGCACTTAGAGGGCGCAAAACGCATTCCAAATGCGGGCACAATACTAGATAGCTTGTTCAGTATCGCCTGTGCATCTGTGTATGAGTCGAAGAGCAGAACTATGTCATCAGCATAATCCAAGTCGAGAAGCTTGACGCCTGGCCTTATGTGAACTCCGAAGGCTGGAGCACCGTCGCTGCATAATTCCATGATAGCATCAATTACGAAATTGAACAAAAACGGAGAAATCGGACATCCTTGTCGGACGCCACTTGTAGTGTTGAATTTGGGAGAAAGTTCGTTGTAAACCCTAACGCATCCGGATGTATGAGCATAAAGCGCACGTAGTATGTTGACATACTTTTGCGGAACGCCTTTGCGCAGCAAGGTCTTAAACAGGACATTTCGATCGACTGAATCAAACGCTCCTTTGAAGTCTAAAAAGATGGCTATTGTCGGCTGTCGATAAGTATGCCGCA
>JACCGJ010019173.1:0-39423 GCA_013407085.1 Atriophallophorus winterbourni | reverse complement strand
GAATCGACGAGCTGTGCTGGTCAACTGCTGGTTCGTACTGTCGTGAAGCGCCAGCATTGTCTTGTCACATGCCGTAAAACATTATGGCCAAGTTGAAGGTTGCAGTATTTTGCCTATTTACTACGCTGCTTTTTGAAAAGTTAGCCAGAGATTAATGTCACCTATAACGATCTGCGGCAAGTATTGCTTTACATCGAAACTTTATCGAAGCGGGTGTTGACTATCCAGATGTGCGATCGAGTCATAACCTAACGCTTTGGGGTATGCCGTATAGTAAAGGAAAAGTGCATACTCATCTTTGTTTATCGAATGAAGTTTTCATTATTCAAGCGCCATGCATTCCGCAGAATAAAAGTACATTCGCTTTCTACTGGGCTTCATGCTTAGTTTCTTGTCGGATTTGGTTCACAACGTGAGCGGGCACTTGGCCAAAATTTTCTTTACACTTCAGTGCGGCTCCTTATGCTCATCTGGCACCCGGTTGACACTAGACTGGCTCCCACACAGGTTTATAAGCCTATTGTTTGAAATAGTTGGTGATTTTCTCATTATGCTTACTGTCACTGGTTGCGACTCATTCACAGGATTAACCTATCTTGCGTAATGAGAACCTTCATCAAATTAACGTCTTCGTTAATTTACTAATCTAATGTTGCTAGTTGAAGTTGACTCTGTTAAAAGTTTATTAGTGCTTATTATGTGTACGCACGTTTGCGTAGTCGCTTATGTTCCATTCGAAGTGTAGGCACCTCATTCCAGCTGTTTTTGTTTACTCTTTTGTAAAATTTGTAGCTGTTTTAGTCCCACCCTCTTCCATCGTTTAGGATTTTGCTTTCTCATGGTTGTGTGCCAGTTAAACATTCGATACATGCTATCGATGATGATGATGATGATTGTGTACCTAGCGTAGTTATGTTTCGTGCAACAATCGGTGTGATTTCACTTACTTAATATGACGCTCGGTTTTTGTTTTTTTCAGAATATAGTCTAGCAAGTTTTCGGATTGCTCACATCCCCTGCAATTTCATAATTTAGTCATTTCACATTTGGGTATGGTATGAAATGATGATTGAACACGATTTTTCACTGATGTGCAGCGATGTGGTTCTGTCCCGGAACCTCTTGGAAGATGCTTTTGTCGATTAAGTTGACAAGCATATTTAGCTATTGAACAGCTCTGGAGTGCAGACGGTTGCGCTTTGCTTTCGCCGTCTTATCGCTGTTGGTCTTATCACAGTGACTGCGAAGCTCCTGCTCTATTCATCGTGGTATAAGTCTCACTACCATCATTACGAGATTATTAGCGGCCATATGTTTTCGAAGATTGACATCGCATAGTGTATCACAGATCCGAGAGCATGAAGCTGGTAGATCTTAGAACTGTGGCACACTGATCGACAACCGACAATAACCGTCTTTTAGACTTCAAAGCGGCATTCGAGTCAGTCTTGTTTAACACCTTGCTGTGCAAAGGCATTCCGCAAAAGTATGTCAACATACTGCGTGCAATTTGTGCTCATACATTCGTATGTGTCAGGGTTTACAATGGCCTTTCACCCTAATTTCCCACCACAAGTGGCGTCCGACAAGGATGCTCGATTTATCCGTTTTTGTTCAATTTTACAATTGATGCAATTATGGAGTTGTGAAACGATGGTGCCCCAGCTTTCGGAGTTCATATAATGGTAGGCGGCAAGCTTCTCGACTTGGGCTGTGCTGATGATATAGTTATGCTCTTTGACACGTACACAGGTGCATATGTGATACTGAATAGCGTAGCTAGTATTATGCCGGCATTTGTAATGCGTTTTTCACCCTATAAGTGCAGTGTTCTGCTGCATGACATCAACTTATCAACCTGCATAAGGTAACGGCCTGGTGTTAGGTCACGTTTTACGGATGCCGGACCACCGACTTCGAAACGGATTCTTCTTGCAACGCCACATCCCGATTGGCGTAAATCTCGTGGTGGACAAACCGTCACGTGGCATAGGCAGCTAATAACCTTAAGTAGTCATCTTTCCAAAGTTGCGTAGTACGTTTTCAAGGCTGGGGTCCCCGCGATCAGATATCGCAATGGTTAGTTACGCTTCAGGATATGTCCCTAACCCGTGTTTAATGGTGGTCTTGCACTAAGCGTCGTCTTGGAGTGTTTGCTTAACCTTGTATGCCGTCAAGTGCAGTGATGAGGAAAGCTTGCCATGATGCATGACAGTGAAAGCCACAAGGAAGCTACCATACTGATGTCGCTCTACTCGTTCACGAAACTTGTTTGAATGCATGTTCTATTCGAGGTGTAGGCACCTCATCCCATTTTGTTTGTGCTTACTCTTCTATAGAATCCGTAGCTATTTAAGCCTCACCCTTCCACATCTTTTAGGATTTTACTTTTCCATGGTTGTGTGGCAGTTATGCATCCAGTACCTGCTACTGGTGTAATGCTGTCTCTGATGATGATGTGTGACTTCTTTACGGTGTATTTTGGAACAAACCCTTAGCATTTGGTATGAAACTTTAATAAAAAACTAAACGTATGAAAATTTTATGATTGAATAGAAACTACCTGTTTGGGATGGTGTAATAAAATGATTCATGCATCACTCTCGAATTTGTTGAATACATGAATTTGTATGTGAAAATTGTCTCTGAAAAATAGTATGATGATGAAAGACCTTTTATGGTTCCTTTGTCCTGGAATCTTGTCTATTTCTCTCGGATTTCCGAAGAATTACATCGCATGTAAACAATAGCAGATGCAAAATGCTATAAATCAGTTTCCACGAAGTGTATACTAATCGTGATGGAACAGAATGGCTACGAGTGTTTTTGCGGATAGTGTTTCAATTACATTCAGCTGGGAATTTGCAGCACATGTGAGTATCGCCATATGCGTCGTTTAACCGGCCGACGGTAGGCCAAAACTTGCTTTGAACTTGCACGGTGTCACCCTTGATTTGACGAAGCCAAGGTGCTGGATAGGCAGCCTCTTCTCTAGTGTAAGGCCGGTCCCACGGATCGCTTGTGATGTCCTGTTAATGTGAATGAATGGGTGGTATCTAAATTCCAGCACGTGATGTATTGTCAGAGAGCGGAAAAGAAAAGCGTCTAAATGGTAAGTCAAATTATGCATTAAAAGCTAAGATTGCATTCAATCTGGTTATTTCCGTGGATATTGTACCCGTATCGTGCGGGTTGCAATTAGGAAGTCGACCATTGGGCAGACCGCACTTGTGGTACAAAGACGTTTGCAAAAGAGATGAAAGCTTTTGGCATTGACCCGGCGAGTTGGGAAGAACTTGCTCTTGACCGCTCACATTGAAGGCATTGTGTAAAGCGTCGTCTGCAAGCTAGGGAGGAACAGATACAGCTCCTGGTTGCTGAACGCAGATCACGACGCCGGCGTGCAACTGATGCAATACAACCGAGTTCTGACTATCGTTGCCAGCACTGTGGGAGAGATTGTTCCTCCCGAATCGGACTGCTTAGTCATTCCAAAAGCTGTAGAACATGAACATTCATGCGATTGTGATGTACATCCATGGTCGACATCGACCGAAGGAGGCCAATAGCAACAACAACATCGTGGGTCATCAAACCGGGAGTTTCCACACGAATAACGTATGAAGGATTAATGCTTTGATTCGGTAGTCCCTGTGATCTCGTGTTGACCGAACCGTTTCATGACAAAAAGCTAAAGACCCTAACTAGTAATCTTTCCAAAGTCGACGTAGCCCGTTTTCCGGGCTGAGGCCCCCGATATCACATTGGAAGGTTACGCCTGAGCAAATTTCTCCATACCGTATTCAATAGCGATGTTGCTGTAGACATCTTGCCTCGTTTGCTTAATCTTGTCGAGTGTAATAACGAGGAAAGCTAGTTATGATGCATCTCAGTGTAAGCGGCGATGAAAATGTCGTGTTGTTGATGTCGCTCTACTCGTTCACGAAGCTTGATTGAGTGCATGTTCCATTGGCGGTGTATGCACCTATTCCCAGTTTGTTTCTGCTTACTCTTCTATAGAATCCTTAGCTATCAAATCCCACCCTTCCCCGTCTTTTAGGGTTTCATTTTTATGGTTGTATGGCAGTTAAGCATTCGACACATGTTACCGGTGCAATGCTGTCCCTGATGATGATGCGGATCACATTGTCACCAAACCTCATTGTATTTTTATATGACACTACACTAAGCTCAGGTCTGCTCGATAATAGTATGGTCTGACGAAGTTATAAAGCAATTATATGCAAACTAAGCCATTGGGTAATATACATCAGATGTACACAAGTGAACTGCTGCTGATGCATTACTTGTTTCTGGTCACTTAATAACCTCTGAACAGCTTGTCCGCTTTTGCCGATGCATACGACATCTTAGTGCACCTTAATCGCATTGCTTCTTGCAGTCTGGTGCTGTATACCGGTTTTGGGAGTTGAACGGGCTGCCCTTCAAGCTCAACAAACGTAAAATGCTGATGAAACGTATCTTTCGTCTTTCTCCTCGTGATGGATTCTGTCTACGAGCTTGTGATCTTCGTATAAGCAGTACAACCAACTTTGATACGGTTCAACAATTGCCCCAATGCATCAAATATTCGATGTCTCGATTACCGACACACCTTTGGTGACCTGGCATCGATTCGGATAATCCGAAAATAGACGTACTCTGGCGACAATTCCTTTGAGCTTTCGTAGCATGTGTGGCCATCACTTCTGTCCTGAACCTAGACTGGGTTTGATCAGTTATCTAATGAAAGTTAATCAAATAGTTTGGCACGGTGCCTTGAGACCTTTGTGTTCAAATTGGTGTGGGCCAGCTCTAGGCACGGGACTTTGTTTCTAACACTCCCATTCGTTTCCTAGCGATAAGGCCAGTAATGCATTTTCCGGTGTGTACCACTAGATTTTCAAGTTTACTAAATATCGCTCATTCCACTGTGGTTAAATTTGCATCCACATGCGGGCATCCACACCCCAAATTGTAGTTGATCTGGGATTTAAAAATATTTGAAACGGATTAAGTTGTCATCATGATGGTAAAGTTTTTCTCCTGCGTCGAAGCTCTGTCAAACTAAGCGCATGAAAACAAACAAGAAGCTAGATTGAGTATTGATTTTTTAACCAATCTTGTACCCGGCCAACAGTCAGACTGCTGTAAAGGGACTAAATGTTCCAGGGGTGCGATGATCAAATAACACATTGGCCTGTGTTCTACGTAATCCATATGATTTTATATTAGTCACTCGTTCCATCGCGGTTATACGTAAAATCCTAAATCAAGCATATGTAAGATTAACTATAAAAACGCTGGGTACTTCGATGCATATCAAAGATATGCACTTTTAAAGTCCACAACGAACTGCTCCGGGGTCTATATAGGTATGTATGAAAGCACTAGCCTGATCCAGGCAAAGTGCCGCACAGTCACAGACTGCACGTAGGCTAAGATACTGACAGGCCTAGACAGTGTCTATATAGGGCAAGCGACCCGGGGAGTTCACTATAACAGCAAACCATAGGAAGCATATTGGTAAACACTCTGAAATGGAAGCGAAAGCTAGTTCGTAATAGGCGATTCCGCTTTAGACAACATTAATTAGAAGTGCTCATTATTATTTTATCAGATGCGTGTATGCAGACAGTGTCGCACAGCTTTAGACTGCACGTGGTCCAAGATACTGTCAGGTTGCCCAGGTTTAGACAGGCATAGGGGGAAATGACAATTGGACTTCAGCGCTTTTTCGCATGCAGCTCAACACCGCTGGCCGTTTAACAGCGCGGTGCAGACTATTGCACATCCGTACATAGGCGTGGCTTCAAATCTTACACGGATGGTATTCATGTCGAAGTGATTATGATTACCACTGGTAGAGGACAGAGCTGGTGTTCACAATCTGGTGCTGTAGCCCCCAGTGTTAGAGCATGTGTGTGGCCCCGAAGAACTGAGGACACACTTGAGCCTAACAACACACCGGAGCTTACCGAACGCATCTATGCTATTTCCCTAGTTAATTCGGTTCACATTGCTTGATTGGCACACTGTTTCGCGGTGCCCAGTTGGCATCCATCTGGTAAAGTAGACAGTTCACAATGACCGTTCTCCTAATGAAAGAGCGTGAAGTGCACTATGGAAGATGGCCAGACACGAGCAGTTTGATTTTCCGCATAGTACCACCCTCCGCAAAGCATGGAGCGCCAAAATGACAACAACCACAAACCCACAGAAAGTTGGATTTCGGTGGAAATGCATGAGAATGGTTCGAGGGGTATCTTCGGAAATAGGATTAGATAAGTGATGGACAATTCGCCAAGGTCGGTCAAATGAGATCATAGTGGCACATATAGTGTTGTTGAAACGAGATTTGCTCATAAAAGATAGTCGTATGTTTGATTCCCCGCCGTGTGACCTATTGGCGTTTTTGCTTTGCGGGAATCGTGATGGTTTCATGGTCAACACTATCCTCAAGGTGTGAAGCGCAACGCAATAGATGGCTGGAGAGGAAACTGGGTGGGGTTGACGTGATTACCATTGGATCAAGTGCTCTCAAGGTGTACCCTTGTGTGATCTGACATGATTGAACCCACCGACTAAAGACATTCTTACCTCAAGCGTATGTGGAGCCATTTTCAACGGGTTGCATTCCATGGGCCATTCTCCTCGGACGACTTTGTCGATCTCCTCTCGAATGCCAATCAGCGCCTCGCATAATCGATCACATTCGGCACGTGACTCGCTCTCGGTCGGCTCGATCATCAAACTGGAGGCCACGGGCCAAGACATGGTTGGACTGTGAAATCCTTGGGGAGGGAATGAAGTCAATGGCGTTTCAGCAATGTGTATCTGGTCTGGCCACAAAATGTGAGTATATATTTGATACAGTATAAGAATTTGTTTCATAAGCTATTGGTTTCATGTGGCATTCTGAATTGAAAAGTGAAAAGTAAGCCTAGTGAGACCGGACCAACTTTCAGCTTGAAAAACGAGTAAACGACTTGGAGAAAGTTACTGAATTTGTGGGCACATGTGGGTGGTGCTAAAATTATCCAACAGTGACTTACTAGCTTAACTTGTTTACGATTTTTCCACTGTTTCAACGGATGCCCTTCAAAATCGTAATGTCCCTACCTGATGAGTGCAAACCGACCGTGGGCTGTGTGATGAAAATGCAAGCAAACCAGATTTTCGTTTCTGAATGTACATTTATCGATCCGTTTCTATATGTAGCGAACCGTTTTATTAGACTATCCACCAGTCTCCTTTTTAACTGGCGAAATCCCAACCCAAGACCCTGTTTACGAAAATGGGAATAGAAACTCCGTTTAACAATAATTCTAATTTACATACGTTTCAATCACAATCTATTATCGCAGGGCTACAAGTTAATTACTCCACACTCCAGATCAAATTGTCAAAGGTTTTTCTTTGTTGTCAGAGTTTGTTTTATATGGAACTCCCTGCCCCCATATATCATTTGCGCAATAAGCCTGAACATGTTCAAGGCTGAACTTGACAAGTATATGTTGACCAAATCCAACCTTGCACCTGAATATACGTGCTGACTTTCCATATGTATAAAACATTTGTGTTGTTTTTATGCGTTCACTATATCTTTAATCTGTGGTTACTGTAAAGTATTTGCTTTTTGGACCATTAAAACTTTGAATTATTTACTCGGTATGGCATGAAAGCACAAGCCTGATCCAGGCAAAGTGCCGCACAGTCAGAGACTGCACGTGGGCGATATTACTGCCAGGTTGCCCAGGCCTAGAGAGATATGAGAAATATAGAATCCACCGTTGAATTACAGTCACAGGGTGATTTTCTGTCAAGCGATCAATACGCCCAAATGATCAATGTATTGTGGTGCGGGGGATGTGAGTACCGCAAAGCCTCAATTTATTTTGAGGTGTCTAGAAATTTATTTCCCTGAACTGAATCTGTTCGACTTTCCCTATCGACCAATCAGAGGAGACCTTATCCTACTTTACATAATACTCCATACTTCAAACCATCCCTTACAGGATTTATTCTCGCGAAAGGACACGAGAAATTATCGGACCCATGAGTATGTGCTGGTGGTACCCCATTCCCGCATGAACTGACGAAGGTATTTTCATTCTGTCCGTATCTGTTTTACTTGGAACAGTTTACCTTCTACCGTTGCTCACTCCACTAGCTTGGATGAATTTAAAACAAAATTAGACGAATTTTTATTGAATTATTCGTTTCCAGAACACTTATATACTGTTTAATCTAATTCGTTATCTTGTTTTATACACTTACATTTCAATTTTTACCATCATATGTTTATCGTTAAGATTGTTGCTTTTTAGACCAATAAAATCTTTGAATTACCTTGAAGTATGTGTTTTGCGTTTTTGCAATATATATGATACTTTTTACCATCCCACCCAATGTACATTTTGTGGGTCGGTCTTGCTACCTGCTTACAAACTTCGAACTCACGTGTTTCATATCACACTCTCCTCCGAACTTACCGTAATCCATTAAGCGTTTCGCAATATCCAAGGTCATGATTTTATGCTTCTCAAACGCGGAACAGTCAATGATGAATTCATGGGCACAGCAACCTTCAACATTGACAAATTTGATTGGATAGTGCGACTGAAGACGACGAAGCATGTAGTTGGCATTCAAAATTGCAACCTCAGATGCTTTGCGAAGGCCTGGAGCGGGTTTCAAAAGGAACGGGAATTGTTACATAGAACACACCATTTTGTCATGAAATACAAACTCATTTGATTAGAAGTTTGAGCGCAGTGGATGCAAGCAACATATCATTGAATAGTTTAAGCAGTCACCAAGGTATAACACATACATAACGTGAAGCAAACCAATGTTTGCACTTTGTACCGTTTGCTAATGTAATCAGAGATGAAAGTTGCTGCTGGTTCAATCATAGACGTACATCTGTGTTACCCTTGCGTTACTTCTTTAAATTGGAGTTTCAAGTCCTTTCAATCTTCTTTAATATTTTCCCCGATCGGTAAGCCAAAGTATGGTACTGCTGTGCAGTTAACGCGGTGCTAGATTGCTTTGTCAACGGCACTGAGCTGCATGCGAAAACGCTCTATCCAGTCTTTGACTGGATCCAAGCTTGTGCTTTAATGTACGTACACCTACACCAAGCCCTAAAACACCGGTTTTCGTCGTTGTCACGTACTTACTTTTACGACTAAAACGGACTTTGTTTTACCACGGTATCAACCAAGCTTCAGATTACGGTTTTAGATCTGAAAGTTGGATCACAAGCTTTGCATAACCAACGCCTTCGTGGAGCAGCTTCGGTACAGTGCTTGAGAGATAAATGGAACAAAAGACTTTTGAGAAATTTCTTGTGTTGCCGTGTCGAGAACGTGTATGGGTCTGACTTCGGAACAACCGGTATGCTTTGTATGAGAGAGAGTTTTCGGATGTCAAAAAGAATAGCACCCCGGGCACAACACAACAGCAGGACAAGAATCGCAAACCCGCCATGATTCTGGTTTTGGAAGCATTTCATGAGAACGGTTAGAGAGCAAATATCCTCAAAGACATGTGGAGATGGATGGCGTTAGCCGCTATCGAACGATATGCAATTCGTCAAAGTCGGTTTAAGATTGACAAATCAGACCAAAGTGACAATGGAATGAGACTTGTTGAGGAGAGAGCTGTGGTAGTGTAATTTGCCTGTATAAGATGGATGTGTGATGTGATGCTCTTTGTTATGTGCTTATTAAACGCTTGGTTTTCTCTAGTGCTGTGGTATTCGTGGGTGAACGTAATTAGCGTTAGACAGATTGATCTCATAGATGAACTGAAGGCTGAAGTAAGTTGTCTCTCCCATTCTCTATTTGTGTTGAACCCAGATTAGCATTTATATCCACAGATCCGGAGATCTACTCAGGCTACCAGCAGCAGCATTGTATTCAAAACGCATAGGGTTCCAATTCAAATGGGTAGAGGATGTCATTCGTGTAACATTTTGAAATCAACCTGATTAAAAAGAATATCAAAGGACGCTTACCTTGTGATCCCAGAAGCCTTATATACGACCACGGAACGGGAAGAATGCTAGCTGAACCGAAAGGAGCCGACGCAACCACGCGCAAGTTCGGATCCAATTCCAGGTATTGTTCGGATCCGTGCAAACTCGTGGCTCGCCATGGATGTTGCGGTAAAAACGGGGCAAGGTGTTGTTTCACACAAACCGGGCCTACCCCGGGGCCGCCGCCACCATGAGGAATACCAAACGTTTTGTGGAGATTCAAATGGCAAACGTCCGTGTCGTAATCACCCGGGCGACAGAGTCCAACCTGAATGACAAACCAATAAGAGAATCAGGGAGAAGGAGACTTGCTGTGACATCACATACAGTCAGACGGACACCAGTAACGGATCAGGAATATGAGATTCCGACGATTTGCCTCAAAAACAATTACGTCGATAGTTTTTGTAGCAGTGGTCTCAACATTCAACTTTAATTTCCATCACCCACTGAACATAATGTTGTCGTCTCCGCCTGATGACGAAATTAACCCTTTCAGGACGGATGTAACCTTTTGGTTACATGAACTTCGCAAGTCATTTTAAGCTAATTCTAACTGAATTTTCCGAATTTTTTTGCACGGCGGCATACAGAATTTTGTCAACTGCAGGGTGGTTTTCTTCTTTTTACGCAATCATCATTGACTTGTCCACAGTGAAAGAGAAAGTATGTGCTGGTACGGGTTTCGAACGTATCCTCACAATTCGCAGTTTTGTGAGCCGAATAAAAATCGTGTGAAAGTCTCAGTTATTATAAATTTTGTTCCAGTATAAACTTAGTCACGCCTACAAAGACATTATGTAAAAAAATTTGGAATAAATCAGAAAATCTTTGAAATGCGTTACGTTTAAATAGATGTAACCTTTATGTTACATCCGGCAGAAGTCACCAAAATCGTACAGGCCTGTTGGAAGTGTCTCACGACCGTGTAGCGCTCATTGTTTCCATGGCAGATCGCACGATCGATAACTACGGACACTTACTCATACGCCCACGACCCAGATCTCCTCTGTTAGGCATCCTTGGTGACCTTCAATCGTGCACCCCGTTGACTGATTCATTTCCTCGGTCAGACCATTCGTGTTCCGTGGATATACAGTCAAGATGATAACATTTTGCAGAAGGAAGATGGCAACAAAGATGACAAACTATTCAAAATTCGACCAATTATGGGTTCCATCAAATCGAACTGTCAGAAACTTCCACAAGAAGAACATCAAGCCGTGGATGAACAAATCATTCCTACCAAAGCGCATATCTCCTTAAAACAATCCAATCCAAGAAAGCTACATAAATGGGGGTATAAAGCCATATCTAGAGCAGGATCGAGTGGCCTTATTTATGACTTCGAGATTTATACCGGGAAGGATCGGAAGAAGAAAGATGTCGAAGTTGGAGTGCCATCAACCTACGCACTTCGGCTTGCTGAAGGTATACCCAAGCACAAGAGCTACAAGTTATTTTATGATAACTGGTTCTCTTCATTGGGCTTGTCAAGGAAGCTACAGGAATCTGGTATTCTCAATGTGTCTACCGTCAAGGTGAACAGGCTGAAAAGATGTATACTGAAGAATGATAAACTGCTACAAAAAAGATGGGAGAGGAAGTTCCGACTTCAAAGTTGAAATCAATAGTAATATAATAGCTGTGAAGTGGTTTGACAACAAACCAATTCACCTACTTTCTTCATATGCAGGAATAGAACCGGCTGATACAGTGATGAGATGGGATCGAAAACAGAAGTCATTTGTAGAAGTTGGTAGACCTTTCGTAGTAAAAGAATATAACAAATTCATGGGGTAGTCGATTTGTACAATATGTTGATCGAACTTTATCGTACCGATTTCAAGTCGAAGAAATGGTACATAAGGATTTTTTCTCTGTTAGATCTGAGTGTGGTAAATGCTTGGTTGTTATACCGGAGGATCTGTGATTTCATGAGTTCAACAGGAATGTGTCTCTCTGACTTCAAAGAAGACATAGCAATCGCTCTAATGACTCCGCCCGTAACTCCAAGAGGAAGGCCAAGGTCCACTACAGACATGCAGCAACCGGCACAGAAGATGAGGAAAATCCCTTGCCCAGTGAATTCAGTCCGTTTCGACAACGTTGGACATTTTCCGCTCATCTCGAAAACCCGGAAGAGATGCAAGCACTGTGTAAAAGGATTGACTAAAGTGAGGTGTCAAAAATGCGATGTAGCTCTGTGTCTGACCTACGTCAAAACATGTTATAGAGGCTATCACACAAAAGTACAATGCAGTGCCATAAGGAAATGACGCCTGAAAACTGATGACTTCTGCCGGATGTAACCAATTGGTTACATTTTGTTATTTTCTCAATTATGTGAATATCACAAACTTTTTATATTATTTGTGTTATTTCACCCCTGGGCAACTCGTTTCCGAAGAAAAAATATTTTATTTCGGGTTAGAAAATAATTCAGGCATGAAAGGGTTAATTGTATAGCTCTCTACTTCGGTCAAAATGCTAGAGTTCTAACTAGACATGGAAGTTTTGCATACAATTTACTGCTTGCCTCGTTCGAATGCTGAAAATTTAAACTTTAGAGTTTACAGCACGATAAGGGAACGAAAACAGAAAAAACCAATTGTAGGGTGCCATCTATCAGCCGCTAATGAATAACTTGAAAGGTTTGCTGAATGGGTGCTAGGAATTAGTGAACAAATTTTCATCTTGCGAAACCCATTGCTGTGTTAATTAATTCGTAATCACGGCCAAGTAATAGGCTCTGATCTCTAACAGGGTAAGCAACATTTCATCAAATGCTACGTAAATCACAATGCTGCTAGCTCTTTTATTCAATGTTTACACCAAATGAAGCCGTTCACATCTTAAGATTTGAGTGCAGTCAGAAGTGATGAATTGATTTTTCAATATGGCTGACAGTTAATTCAGAGTGACCAATTTCAACTGCAACGCGTTTAGCACTGTGTATGATTTCTTATTAAGTTTCCCTAAAGGTGCACTATTACCATTCCATGAACTTTTATTCTGCTGAATGAGCAAATTAGCAAAGTTATTTTATCTGATCCTGTTAGAGTTGAAGCGATTAATTTCGAAAGCTACTCATTGAAGGTGAGTAGGGATTAGGACTTGCTCAAATGTCTCAGTCGGTATATCAAATTTACCAAATCATACAAGAAATGCCCAGCGTACTTTCTTGCTAGGTAGTAAACTTCTAATGAAAAACTACGAAAGCGTTCAGGTTATTCAATATTTGCTAGCAATAAGCAGCAAAACTACCCTTACTCCATGCCTATTCTCATTTGGTTCATCTTTCTCAATTGATCATTACCGGTAAATCTTATATTAACTTGGAAATATTTCGTTGGCAATATACACTTATTTTTATTTGTGCAGATTCGCAAAAATAGCGGTGCACAATGCACAGAGTTTGTGAAAATGAGTTCACGAATTCCATCATTTAGCGGTTGAAACACAGTTTGGAGTAAATCGACTGGTTTATTGTATGATGCCGCATCAGTTAAGCCAATTCCCTTGTAATTAACTGAAATGCAAGGCTTATGATTCAAGCAAGCGTTAGATGAAATTTAAACGGAATATTGAACCTTGTGTGTTCACGTGATCACGCGATCACGGTTTGCTGGGATAAAGTAGATTAAAATGAACATGATAATTTAATGATGCTTGTAATCAGTCTAAGGTGATTTGTGGAATATTTTACAAACGGCACACAACAGATGGTTGGGAAATACGAACTAATACCGCATCTAATTTGCTTGCAGACGATGAGCAGAGCCAATATGTTGGTGTGCTCAGACCGCACTTACACTTGGCTTCTGAATTTGAACAACGTGGTTCGTTTTTTGAATATCTAATGAACAATGGCTTTCGGCAATAACTTTCTGTACAATTTTCCAAAAAACTCACTGGGCATTACTATCCTCACCTTACAGCATTAAACAGCTAGAAAACACTTATGCAGTTTAATTGCGTGAGTGAGCACCACAAAAATTTGCCATTTGGAGCGTCTTGACAGAGATTCACTCTGTGATTCTGATTTTGAAAGTCGTGGCTCCATTTCGACCATTATAGAATAGTGGATTTTATCAATGACTTCATTTACTACCTTCCACAATGTGCACAGAAAATATGCTCACTGTCTCCTTCTGATGACGTCGTCCTATAGCCAGATTACTGCTGCCCAGTTTTTAAGTGCTCATTTTGGTGTATGTCCACCACAACACAGTTCGTTTTAAGCGTTCTGAGTACTTAGACTTGGAATCACCGTGTGATTCTGAAAATTGCATATTGCTGTATTTCTTCAAGGCTACTAAGACTTTCCTTCGGTCTCACTAACACGAACCGTTTGTGCGATATAATGTCACATTTGTCATTTCCGTATGTTGTCTAAATGACCGTTAAAACCCGGGTAAAGCGGTGAATTTATGATTGAGCATATTTTACATATAGCTACAACCATACGTCTCGGAATAAGCTCAATTGAATGGGAAAAGTGTAATAATCAGAATAAAGTGAATGAAGGCTCATTACACTAATGTTGCTTTTCGAACTTCTTGAATTTGACTGCCGTTTGCATTAGGTAAATGTTTATTCAATTTTCAAAATGGCTTTAGATTGAATGGAATCTTCGGAGCATAGCTAATTAAACTTGATCTATCAGTATCCAAACGAAGTGTTAGCAACCAGCAACTCTGATGAGAAACACAGCAACCGATCACCGATCGACCAATGAGGATGCATCGTCAAGTATGTCAGTCACAGCAACTCCGTTGATTGGCTATCGGTCTTTGCACGCACGCCCCCTTCTTTGGGTCAGATCATCGCGGCTAGTCCAATTAACTTAGGGTTCAGGTTGGACAAGTTAGCGCTGAACAAACAAGGGGGAAATGAGCACAAAGCACACGAGAAAACCTATAAATATCGCGCCGTTTATCATTGTAATCACATTTTCTTTACAGTTCCGATTCGCGCAATGCTGCCAATCTGGTTCTCAACACCGAAACACGGCTCGCAGTACATTCATGCCAAACAAATTAACCTGCAACACAGCATCGGTAAGAATTGGTTTTGATTTGAATTCATTTTTAGATTAAAATTGCGGATATTGATATCCGGTGATAAATTAACACTTTTGTATTGTTTGGTTGTTATTTAACCGATGTATTTAGATCCGAATTCAGTTATCAGGCTGTTTTTCCGTCATTTAGGGAAACAAGATTGTTTTCCCACAATCCCATAGCAAGCGTATGGAAGATGAGAGTTTGGGCAGAAAATTAACTTATGTATTTGAGTTGCTATTCATATCTTACTACCGTATAAACCAATTTACTCTCTTTAAATGCACATATGCCAATCTAGAATATAAATTCATTTAGTTTTAAGATCCACCTGTCATTTTACAGCTCAACCATTTCCAAGTCATTCAGTGAAAACGTCTGCTACCAGTTTTTCGAACGGCACAAACGTTTTCCACGACAGCGGCTTCGAAAGTTACCGGAAATCTGGCGTGTGTGGAAATTCCAAAGATTTCTCAATCAGTTCCATACTGTCTGAACGGTATCCCTTGCGCCCCTTGGACGTGAATTGTCAACAAGACAAGCCAATCGATCTATCGTTGCCAAAGCAATGCTCAAACGAAGAGCCCGGAATGACTTCGCGACCGGTGTATGAATGCAAATTCTGTGGAAAACAATACTCATCCAAGTCCTCAATTAGGTGAGTTGAGACTAAGGCTAAGAGTGAGCCTAAGTTCTCATTAAAAATAAATTTCATGAAATAGTTCAAAGTATCCGAAATGAGTTCTATGGTAGTTTAAATAACGGTTGCTTTACCATGCGTACTTTCATTCCTATATGCGTCTCAAGGCACTGGCAAGCATTTGAATGGCGTCGGAATAGCCAGACTACAACAACAATATGACAGCAACATTATATTCAGCAATAATGTATTCATATTCAATAGAAATAATAAGAGCTGCTAAAAGACCATGTTTATCACAAGCGATACTTAGCATCTTGCCCAATATGCACAACCTCGATTGTTCTCATTTACGTGCGTACTGACACTGACAATATAATTAGGTCAATAAGAGTTCATGTTAAAACCTGTTACGCTTCGATGAGCTATACTGGAAAATAACACCTGAAGACGCGTCTTTGATGGACCCTGTAGTATTCAGCGCACTTACAACAGCATGCATATTTTAAAGGCATAAAGCAAACGACAAAGACATTTCAACAAAAAAATTCACGATCTTGATCTCCATCTTTCTAAATCAATGCACTCAAACAAGTATCATTCATCTCGTTGATAGATTGCATGAAGCAACCCACACGCTGCCATACAGCTGCGAGATATGTGGACGTCGTTTCTCGCGTGGCTGGCTCCGTGAAATCCATCATCGCACACACACCGGGGAGAAGCCTTATGCGTGTACACACTGTCCCAGAAGATTCGCTGACCGATCGAATATGCGCGCGCATTTACGAGTACACGAGGGTCGTTCGCACAGAAAAGAAGGGTGAGCTTCCACTACAAATTCGGGCGGCTGAATAAGCGTAAGTTTAGAGGTTTAGAGATCATCCGGTCTGGTAAGTATTTCGTACCAGTGATGGGCAGATAATTTTTGCATTTTATAATCTGTCGCATGTCTGTCTGAGTTTTGTTTCAGTCGGACTACCGAAATCGGTTGAACGCCGTCACAGGGGATGTCCAGACACGAAGGGGAATAAGAGAGATCTCCCGAAAGGGATTAGAGAACGTAAGACAAAGTGAACGAATCACGGCCCTTCTCAGGGCCATCCACATCGATTTATATATTTTTCGTGTTTCATTCTTATTCTCAATGGCTGGGGTTCGTCAAGGGATAAATTTTTAAAATGGCTTGAGGATAGTGTGAACATTGTCGTAAATTATTTTTGAAATTTGACAGCTTCTACTGGCACAAGAATAGAAAGAATAAAAGAAAACAGGGTTTTATAGTTTTACGTTTGAGTCAAATAAATCCATGATATTTGACGTAAAATGTTAACAAATCAAATCATATATTGATAATTGATTTTTTATTATTTGCGTTAAGTGTTCCGCATCAGCTTTGATATTCTTGAGATTGAAGCACAGTTTATAATTGCTTTGTTAGCTGCGACTTCCACATCTGGAGAATAATCTCCTTACATAGTATTCATGTTTACCCAAGTTGAAGATAAAGTAGTTCGCGCCAGCAAGTTCAATATTTGGAGCCTTTAGAGAAAGTCTGAGGCATCTTCATGTATCATACTTTGTGTTTGGATGAAAAGCATAAAAGTCCAACTTATTGTGTTCGAACACACAACAGGAACGTACGCAACTCGGTGAATATAGGGACCCAACATAGAAATCAATTTAATTATATAAAACAAACGATTAATAAAATGAACTAATTAGCTACGTTCGTCGTAACTGAAGTAGAAAATATGGAAAAATACAAAAAATACAAATGTAACGAAATTGAAATGGATTTGATCGAGATTAACCATTGAACAAAAATCAATGACACGGTCGATAAAAATGTCGGCCAAGGCTATGGAATATGAAGAACTAAGCGTTTTTGAACATACGTTTGGTATAAAGTTTGGATTGCAACCGCCTCAGCTGCTCGCAGGTTAACCCAGCCAAATCTTCGTGACACGCTGAAAGTACCGTGCTAACATCTGAGAAGGCATCCTCAAGAGCTAGATTCGAATTTGTCACACTCTTGGAACAACCTTTGCTTAGCCAACTAAGGTGAAGTTCCGACATTCGCTTTGCCAATTACCGCGTCGTTCGTCCAAAATATAATATGATCCCCAGCATCACGTTCATTGATAGATACACACAAACTATGTAGTCGGACTTGAAAATTCTGTCTGATTTTTGTTTTATTGGTGAATGGCATTCTTCTTTTCCCAGAGGAAAACGTCCATTGGTATATTTATCAAGCTGACGGGTCAAGGATTCACTAGAATCGACTTCCCCTGAATGGAAGCAGGAATTTTAAATTTCCTTAGGTTTTGATGATGACGATGAAGCACGATAGATATCCGTTTAGACTTATAAAAATGCACAGCAGCGCTCATTAAATGTGTCTAGTGCCTAAACCAATATGACTTCCGGTAATCCCGTCTACCAATGTTTCGTCTGACCTTTTTGCGTAAAATATCGATAAAGGTTAGTAGCTCTTGGTTACCGACGCTGTTGAGTTATCGATACTTCTAAATATTTAAAAAGACTTCTAGTCGTTAACTAATTGAGTACAAACTCGTATGTAAAGGTAATTTCGGTAGAATATCCGGGGATCTCGTATAAATATAATTATATCTCCGTATAGTGGGGAAAAAGTTCCCAAGAATATGTGCTAAAAATGAGTTGTAAAATTGAACCAACTAAGTATGACAACGCAGGCATTCTATCCACTGTGTTGATTGTGTGATGAATGAAACTTGTGATTAATATATAAAGCGGGCAAGTGTATTGGTGCAATTTCAAGCATTTTCCAGTGAATTTAGTAAGGTGAATATACGCTTGATATTCGCACCAAAAAGAGTGAGTTTTTACTGTACGCATACATCAGGTAGGTAAGGTACAATCTGTTACTACATACCTTGAGCAAATGAGTCGTAAACAACTGATCAAAATAAATTGCAAAAAACCTCACGCTGTTCTTCCCCTGTTAATTTGCATCCTATGACGAAAGCAAACTTGAACGACTTTGGAATAATGAAATTACAAACACCTAAGTAGATTATATTGGTATCCAAATAAATGACATCACTGAAAATACTTGGGAGCAGTAGCGTGTTCGCTATTAGAAATATATAACAGGTCCAAGTTAATTAATCAACTGGAATAACATAGTTGCACTCTTTCAACTTCAACTTTATGGATCGTGATTCACTATGCTATGAGAGAATCAGTCGTACCAGCCTTACTCCCTCTCTCATGAAGAAGACATAACATATAGACCTCAACGAGTGTTGTAACCCAAATCGTTTTGTTTACAAACCAATGAAGTTATTCAAGCAGCGGCATTGAAACAATTCACGTGTCAAATTTTCTTTTTAAACACGATGAATTTTGTGCATAACACAAAATTAGCAACTAGCTTCTACAACTATCTCCTCCGACTCAACTGATATATTGCAACATTCAATGTAATTTAGACTCGTTTGTTTCGCTAATCATAGAAGCGATTTGAGAATTACAACTGAAAAATACTTTAGGATGAGTTTGATAGAAACCAATTCCAATCTCAGTGTTTCAGTGCGTTAAATGGGATCATCTAAACAAAAATTTGACAAAGTAGAACTAAACGTCACGACTTATTGCCTGAGAATCCTCCAGAGAATGTGTGAGTAAGTTTCAGCATCTGACAGTGAATGATGCACATCTAATCAAGATCGATTTGTCTTTTAGGTTGCAACCGAACAAAGAAATGGTTAAGCGGGTGACTTGTAAACAGCTTTGTTTAATTACGTTCGCTGCAGCATAGCATCAAATAATCTTATCTGACCTTTGACCCCCCCCGCAGTGATAAGCGGCAAGCGCCTACCAATTCAAAGGTCAAACGAAAGGAACGATTGCGCAATTCAACTGTTTGTCACCCAGAAACACAAACAATTGCTGGTTTGTGAACCAGTTTAACGGATTTAACCCTAACGCCATGGCAACAAGCATGTCGGTTCTTGCCGCAAGCTGCAAACAGCTTGAGCGAATCATTTAGTATGAGCTTCATTGGTATACACAAGCTTATAACATTAACCACTTAAATATTACCCTCTTCTGCTTTGAGATGTCAACAAACGTAAGATGTTTAAAACCATTTGGGAGCGGACGGATATTAGGAATAACCTAAGTCAAACATTTTTGCTCAAACAAGTTGTTAAGTATCCAAAAATTCGTATACGAAAACGAATTTGATACGAAGAAGGTTTTTATAAATTTACCAAAATCTAGTCAGCATTCCTTTCCATAATTTAAAGTCACCTCTTCTGTGATGTTTATTAACAAAGATGATCGGTAATAAAATAATTCAAAACATTCACATAGAATAAAGATTAAGTGTCACACAAAAAATATTTTTTTCCGCTAATATCTTATCCGGTCGAACGATCATCTTCTTCATATTGACCGGGAATAGAAAACATCTGTAGTTTTTTCTTCGATATAGTACGTCTTTACGTATTCAAACACAGGTAATTTGTCCTCTATAAAGTTGTGTTATTTATTGATTGATGCTCTCTACGAATTTCTTTTATTTATCTATTTATTGTAATTATGGCAACTATGCAAATAATCTTCACGTCAAATCACGGGAATATATCTGTTTATACCATAATTTACTTGAACATGTAAAAATATAGTCTTGATAGTCGGAGACCTAGGTTGCTTTAAAAGGCACTAAACGATTATCTTACCGAAAGAGGAACAGATCTGGTTGCGTGTTGTTATTCTCTGTTCGGATTGCTTACAGTTGTATGATGTTGTGTACAACTAAATGTAACTGATTGTTTATGCATTCGTATCTAATGAACTAATGAACACCTTCAGATTCGTTTTTTAGGAATAGTGCTTTTTACCAAGATTAGTAATCTTGATTTTATATTTAGCAAGGTTTTCATGTATATTTAATGGCGAGTGTATCAGGTGCTTCCTGTATTCACTTCATGCTAAATTGTTAATGTATCTTCGTTCAGTTGCTCCAGATAAAATAGATTCACACTGACCTGTCGAATGATATCATTCACACTTGCTTCCTGACGTGTTCCAGGTTAGCGGAACTTGATCCCTTAAGGCAACCCAACGTTTATTTTGCGTGCAACACAGAAATCTCATTGCTGACAGGGTATTATATTTATACGGTAAAAGGCGTACTTTGTAAACTAGAAACTTGAGGAACGCGTAACCACATGAGCGAAACTAGTTTTATAAAATTAATCATTCGGAAAAATTTCGTTCACTTCCCATCAGTCGAAGCGTGTTACAAGCACAGATATTTGTGAACCCATCGCTTACGACTCGACCAACTAATTGTTTTCCTATCTCTATTTACACGCTGATTAATGCTCATTGCGTTGAGGCGAATAATTAATACGTGCAGCTAATTCAGTTTAATTAATCTTTGGAATCACATTTGCTGCATACACACAACGCAAACCTGCGTGACGTGTTTCAAATATTTAGATCTTGAGCTTTAGAATGCCATATATCTGACACGCCACATCGCCGAGCTTTGAAACGGTACAATACTTTGTGAGGTTTCTCTTATGGGACTGCATCTAAATGCGGATTTTTGTACACAACAGTGATTCCCAGTTTTATCATTGAATTACTCAACAATTACAAGACAAATACGTAAGCAGTTAATAGGTCTTCACGCTCCCATTGTGATATCACAATCCATAGCTCTAATTTACAGTTTAAAGATTTATAACGTTAGTACAGTTTCAGATATCTAAGGCGTGCATTATAATAAAAAATAAAATTGTGACATCGAATTCACTGGCTTTCATGACTGAGTTTTAATATAACCCGCGCAAATCATAATAAGAAAATTTGCTATAGCATTCGAAGAACGGATAAATGTTTATCGAAATTAAACGGAATTTTATCCCTCGAATAATACCAAATTCATTTTGTATTGAATTAAAAACATTCCCAGCTGTAGAAGAACCGGTAAGAGTAATGGGTTTACCAGAGCGTACTGAATCGGGATTGATGTGGAATAATCGTTATGAGGTAGTGGAGTGAGCGTAATTGAATTGCGATTTGTCTCCATTTTGTTGCAACGAAACATTCCCACGCTGCTGTTTGTTTACAACTTGTAAGACGTCTTTCGCAAAGATTACGCGTGAAAAACCATTCATGATTGCATGAATATTTTGTCGTATTAATCCTAAATTTTCTGAACACTATTCACCTTAATACAATGGATCAACAGATTACCTTGTAATATTTACAACAAACTTTTCATAAACAATATGAAGATGAGTTTCAGCAATCAAACGCAAATTTCCCGACACAGTATCGAAATCACGGAATGTACACAAAAACCACAAAATACCACTTTCTTTAATCTTAAAGAAACCTTTCAGATGTACGTATTCAACAAGAGCTTGAAAGTCTAACATTTTTAATCCAACATAAATTTAACACTTTCCCCTAGAGTGTTAGCTTGTCATGTTACGTATGGTTGAACCACGTCACGTTATCAGGTGAGAATAGTTTGCAAAATCCATACAAGGCAATTTTCTCACTTGAGCGATTTCCTTAAGGAACAAAGATAGTTATCACCCGTTATCAACAGACCTATGTCTGCATTGGGCAATTATAAATGTATACAGAATACAATGGTTAGATGCACAGTAGAATCAGGAAAAGTTTGAATGATATAACGTAATTTATAAAGTCATTCGGTAGATGTACCACCAGGAGTTAAAGGAAACATTTATGCGCCCAATCAAATATACTGTGTGTTAGTGAAGAGCTTTTCATTTGGAGACGAAATACTATTACGGAATGATCACCAACAAATCATGTTCCGAGAACATAAACTCACATGATATATAACCCATGCTTTGTGATAGCCATATCTTTTAAAACATATTTGTATCTTATAGTTTCGTGTAACAGCAGCCGAGGTACCATTTTATATGAAAAATAGCAGATATTTTACATCCCAGATTCCTTGTATTTTTTAAAATGAGTTGGAGAGTAAAGGCAGCTCAAAAGTTTACTCTCATCCCATATGGATTAAATATCATGAGATTACACAAGACACGCAACTCCATCACTTCATCCCCTGGGAAAATCAATGGTCATGTGATATGTGTTTACGATTTCTAATCAGATTAAAGACAAAAAACTATAGGAGTGTGTGATTATATGAGTCGAACGACCAGACCATATTATTCAGTCTGTCCACTTGTGCTACCGGATTGCTGAAAATCCGAAAATTATTCTGATAAATCGAACAAATTTTGATAAATTGGAGAAATGGATCTAATAGTTTTTCTAGGAGCACAATTTACCAGAACAAATAAGCAGTTCTACCCTAGTCTAATCAATTTGACAATCGACGCTCAACTCCATGATATAGGGGTTCAAGCAGACGTGAATAAGTTTGAATAATTATTTATTTTTTAACACGGTAATATCTTTTGTTCCTGATTGACTCATTTTGACTCGTGTCCGATATTATTAATAAAGGTGCTGTTAGACCAACTCATACAACTCAATATGAAATAAAATTAACAAAACAGAAGATGAAACTGCGTAAGAACGCCAAGAATCGAATACAAAAATGCTTTCTGGATGACACTTCAATATACAGACAGCGTAAATAAAGACAGATTGAAGAAGTAATTACAGAGAATAAAGCATTTGCACAATCAACAAGTCATGCTGATTAGCGTAAACAACACAGACAGAGCAGACATTCAAAACACGCAAAAGCGATCGACCATGCTGTCGGTACATTCGTCTTCTGGAACCCATACCGTATTTCTTTTGGGGATTGGAAATCATATTCATGTTTAGTTTAGTGACAGATCATAGGTTTTCAGAGCAGATGAGCTAAAGTATTATAGTCTGGGATACAATGAATAATATATTGCGCGCAACATGTATCTCCGTTCAGTATATTACATTTTGTAAAGAATATGGTGAAATTCATCGCCCATCTGAACCGCTCTCTGTCTATCGTTTTGAAAATTTCACATAATGCATCCCCATCCCGCGAGGGTTATTGACTACAACTACTTTGAAAACACTGTTTCAAGGCTCACTGAACCTAATTTTACTGTATCCACCTAATGACAACATACAGCCAGTAACTGGTTGTGGTGTGTAAGTGCGGGGTGTGTGAGCAACGCATTACTTCAGTTTCAAGATAATTTTTACTTGATCGTGCTGTTCGACACTAAAGTCAAATTGATTCGATGACCTTAGAATCTCGCTAAATAGTATTGTTCGAGTCTGCGTTTGCCACGGCAATAATAAATTTGAAAAATGCATCAAGGTATTTCGAAACCACGATTCTGTTTAGACTTGTCTTTTAACGATTGGAGACATCATACTTTGTATCTTCGTTTTTCAATAAACAAATTCATTTATAAATTGAGCATTCATTCGTCCGTTCATAAAGATTTATACACTTTAGACAAAGTGACTTTCAAGTCTTGCCAAAGGCTCAATTTTCATTAATCTGCGTAATAAGATACTCTCACGATAAAGTAAAAATATCTTCAGAACAAGACATGAGGATCCTTAGCGTACTGTTCCTATATGATGAGCACAAACACCATAAGACCGATCGTGTGGCGAGCGTGATGGAAATGCAGGGAAATACGGAATTTATCTTCAGAGCAATTTTTCACGGTAGGTTACCGAACTCCAACCAATCGCTTCACAATTAATCGACGATATATATATATATATATATATATTAAACCAATCAATATATTTATTATATTAACAATTCTATTATGAACTGCTCCTTGTCTAAATTCATTCAAACTATTGTACTTCACTCACTTTGATGAAACATTTAAAAGAGAGTTCGGTGAACCATGGTAAGTTATCTAAAATGAGTCAAATGAAATTATCGGGTTACTAGACACAATGCTCAAAATTTACATTCGGAACATTATCACGGTTTTTCCAATATAATAAAGGCATTTAATAATATGTCCGAAAATCCATAACCATATTAAACAGTTCAAACATGACACAAGTTGATAGCAAACGTGAGAGCGTGATCTGTGCATTCATCTGGCAGAGCCTGCACGTCCAGGATCCGCATTAAGTGTTCAGTTTGAACACAGTATCCATCTGTGCATTCGTTTCCATCACGCACAAACACACACCTCGACATATTTCATGCAACTTCCCTTCATCAGTTAGGGACAACACGGCCATCATACCCGTATCTTGATATGCACAAGCAATGGTGAGTAATACTTGAATTCAGAAGTCATTCTCGGATATAATTTTCAAAATAACCATTTGAACAGCAAGAACACACTCACCGCACTTGGGAATGCGGTGAAGACCGGTTCGTACTTGGTAAAAAAGTTTACAACTTGTCTAACATTTCTTTTTTTTCAGATAAGCATTTGATTACAGCGAAGGAATTCCTTTTCGGTATTTCTAGTCAAGATTTATAATACACGTGCAAGAAAATAGAAATAGATCTGATAAACTTCAATCAATAAAAACATTATCATCACATGATGGTTCTTAAAATGGTCTGGTCAATATGGATGTTGGCTGATGCAAAGAAAGATCACGAACTAATCACTTTTAGAGGCATGAGTTTGATCAAAATATTTTTTCTTGCAATCGCCTAAGTTCTTCGCCAGATATTCCAGGAACCTTTCCAGACACGCTGTAAACGACGTTGAACGCCTTTTCAGTGTCCTGTGTGAATAAGATAGGCTAGAATGGAACTATTCACCTTATTTGAACGGCATTTGCTTAGCCAACTAGACTGATGTTCAGAGATTCGCTTTACCAGTTTCCGTGTCCTACGGCCAATATATCCTGCTCCATAGGAAAGGTGAATTTATAAATACATATTGAGATTACCTGACGTGGTAGCTGGTATTTAAGATTATATGGAGCATGATACATTGACCGTACGACGTGCAAAATTATAAAGTGAATGTATGAACATCACTCTAATTGGTTGAGAAAAGGCTGTTCTAGGTATTCTAGCTCATCTGATTGACACGGACATCAAGTTGGTTGAAATATCTTGCGAACAGCTGAGACGACTGTAAGAAAAATATTTAGATACAACTCTTGCCTTCAAAAGCGACTACTTTGTGATCTTTTTTCAACTTAGCCAACATTCATCTCGACCAGACAATTTTAAGTTGGTCCATGTTGATCAGATCTCAATCTATTTTCCTATGCATGTATTGTAAAGCTTGATGAGAAATACCGAAAAGGAATTCCTTCGGTCTCATCAAATATTTACAACTTGTATATAACGTCCCAGGTACATAAATTATCTTAGTAAGAAGGCATACAGATCAACATGTGATTCTCTCTGAAATAATATCTGAAAGGTTAATTAGAGGATAAATCGCGTCTCCCATGCACACGACCCAAGCTGCTTTGCAATTGCTGGTTAAGTTAATGCCCACCTGTCGAGATGATTGAGTCACAGGCTAATTACACCGTGATTACATTTAATGATTCGAGTCATAAGCTGCTGAATCGAATGAGCATATCATATTGCGCTAATTACAAGACTATGGAACATTCTGTTAGGTTGGGAGATAGTTGTTTCCAAGGTGAGTGTTGCTTTTCGAAATTGCTATTTATTGGTCTGAGCACATTGCGACTCATTTTCATAAGAGTGAGCTATATGGTACATTGAAATTATCGCCGCAAGTATATAATCCGGAAGCAGGTGTGAACATAATTCAATGCGGTTTATGTTTGTCAAACATCATTATGACTGTGAATGGATTGTTATATTGAATTAAATTGTTTCCCTTACAAAATCACAAAAATAGTTTACTTTCAAGCGCTCCCGACACACAAAATCGTTTTGTGTTAGCAACATATTTGATTACACTTTAGACATCAAAATAAGGTTTGAAATGGATCGGATAAAACATATTTTCAGTAACGTTTCGCTTCTGTCAAACAAGCTTCGTCAGACCGTTTCTGGTAAAGATTACATTTGCCTGACCAATCCTAATTAACTAAAATAAACAGACGGGATCGAGAACAGTGATTGCACTAAAACGGACCGACGGAGCTTTTGTGTCAGAAGCGAAATATTGCCAAATATTAGCTCATACAGATTCATTGCATTCTTACTTCTTATAATGTCTTTTGATATTTAACCCCAAATCTCAGTAAGTTTTAAACAACATTAGGAACATTTTTGCGTAAAAAAATTTATGTGTAATTTGCAAACAATTTGATGTTTATTTTAAGATTAGTATAAAGCTGAAATTTAGGAATTTTTTGTATAAAGTTTTTTCTTCCTTTACTTCTTCTAAACACGTTCTACTACATGTCTTAAGCTGTTTTACCTAATCAAGCGCGGTTAAAAAACTCAGGTTCGATGGGCATTGTAACAGTTTTAAAATGGTAACGTATCATAACTAATCACTGGGAGCAAGATCTATAAAATACAGTGGTCATTTTTTAAGCATCCTTATCATTTCTCCCGAAATCAATTTATAGTTCGGTATTTGACTATCGTTATTTGTTGAAAAATCGTATTTAACAAAAGCTTTTCAAATTGATAAAACTTTATCAAGATTCACTTCATCCGTTTCCACTGATGACGACAAACCTACAGCATTCGACTGTTGATAATACGTGCAGCGGCTTTGAGCAACAAAGCAGATTAATACCTTAACATGTTACAATCAGGTAAGTGAAAGCGAACATAGACTTGAATATGGCTGTGTGTTTCAGCAGGTTGAGTTGAAATTTACCTACATCAGACAACAGAGTAATATCGTACCTCTTTAGTAGATTACAGTATTTCATAGTTCGCGTATTGTGCTTTATCACACAAATAGGTTTTAATCTCATTTACGACTAGCTAGAAGTTAAGTATAAATTAGTTTTTTCGCCCCATTTAAACACTTCCTATTTTTAACATTGGTAAATGTTTTGTGAACTAAAAAGGACAAAAATTAAACATATAATGTAAGCCATATTTTTGCAATAATTGTAATAATGTTATAAAAGATGGATGCATTATTGTACTGAGATCCAAGGTTTGATTACATCATTAGTCATGTCTCTCTGAGTAAATATTATCCGTGGACAGTAACTGAGACATTTATTTATTACAATGAGCTGGTCTTTGTGCGCAATAGACGTTTATTCAACATTTGCTTGACATGAAAAATATCGATTTACTTGCTAACAAATTCACGTGACTGAACTTAATTAAGCATGGTTGATTGAATACGCAGAATAATTCGAGGCATGCACATCCATCTTACAATATCTTATGTAAATTTGCTAATTAGTGAGTAGGTAGGAAGTATTTGTCAAAATTCTGGAAAGGCACAGATATACAAGCCTGTAACCAGAATGCTGTTATTATTCAAGATGAATATACACCAAAATGACATTGAGTTGACCCAAACGTTTGTTTTAAATCCCTATGCTACTCACAAGTAGCATTCGTTGAAAATAATTATTTCCCTTAAGTGACAGTCTTACCAAGCAGATGGCATGTAACTAGGAAAAGCGAAACAATATATAAGATATTAATGACCATTCAGTGTGCAGATATCACGTTGAAAAATTCGGCGTGTCATGGGCTTACCTTGAGGCTATCTGCGCGCATACTTTGTGAAAATAGACGAAATGACGAACAGCATGCATAATAAAATCATCGAGTGATTTATCAAGAGCTGTAAACTCTGATCCGAGTATGGGAAGACGCATGTTCGCTGTAAAAACGGAACTTAACCGACTTGTAGATACTTTCGTGTTCTTCCAATCACATGCGTATCAGGAAGCGAAGAAGTCCATTCAAATCACAGTTCTTAACCACGAGAACCGAATGGTTTACTGGGAAGCAGTATCTAAGCCTGAAAATCCCAGGGTCAAAAATCCAACAAACTTACTCCAAACAACCCAGTGAAGCCTCAATTTCTTTAAAGCAGGTAAATATTCAAGCCAATGGAAGTGTTGAATTCAAGAAGGATGTGTTTGGAAGGATGTGTTTAAACACAAAAAATTACCCAAGAAACAACAATCGAAGTTCTAACGCTAATTTTAAGTAATCTCACTTAATCAACAGCTATGTCGCTAAACCATCGCAAAGCAGACGACGAAAAATGATATAATCTTTGCCCAAGCTCAGGTATCACTGACTCACATGATTCGTTTACCCGATTATTCAGACTGCCGAACATATTTCGAACGAACTCATCCATGTACTATGTGCACTACTGATGTATGTACAGGACGAGGAAAATATCTTACCCCCCTCATCGCTTTTAGATGTAAAAGCATCCGTTGTACGAATATTTCCCGATGCTTTATGAGATGTACGACAACACCTGTGCAAAAATCCGAATATAGCAAAGGAATCAATAAATCGACAAGTTGTTATCGTTCATGGTGTATATAGCTCGAACGAGGAAGAATTAAGTAAAAGACTGCAACATGACCTCAGTGAATAGCGACATTTACAATAGATCCCAGTTTTAAACGGCATAATAGTCACTCGCGTTATGCGATTTTAGGCGAAAAATGAATCTCAACAGCTTTCTCTCAAAATATCATTTTGCACTCACGAAATGAAGAATAGAATACTCGAGGCCTGATACAAATATCAAAAATGGCATCTCCTGAAATCCCTATTCTAGCTACATAAATAATAAAGCGCACGAACATAAATAATACGAAATTGATTTCGCCATTCAGTCAACCACAAGGAACTGAGATAAAACAAATTGGAGCAGCAGGCCAATTCTAGGTCGGTGAATACACTATTGTAAGTAATCCATCTGCTTCCAAAATGAAATCTTTATCATGCTGTTATACCAATGCTTAGTGTAAGTTTGCCGAACTCTATTCACATGCGACCTCAATCACGTGAGATTTGATTGCTTTGAGCGAATCCTGGATGAGAAATTCAACATATGATTATAAGGTCACTATTCTAAATATGATGATCTACACAGAAGCACGAGCAGAAAAGATGGCAGTACCCTCATCTACTTACACGAGAGCATCAAATTTATTCTATTATTCTCAATAAGCTAGATGTCCCAGATATATCGTTTCTCTCCATTGACTTGCGTGATTACCAGCGATGCCTCATAGCACTGTTTTATACCCTTTTCTTCATAAACTGTCGATGACATTGAAATATAAAGTGCAACATGTTGAACAACCCCAATGAGGCATTGAAACACGTTTCTGTTATCTCAACTATGTCTGACGCCGTTTCATTACAAATCTCGGAAAATTCGATTAATTTGTTGAAAAGGCTGTTTGCGTTTGTATAGATGCATTTAATTGTATTTTTCGTGAGTAATGACGGGGTGTAAACTTAAGTTATTGGTCCGGCTTCTCTGGAGTCGGAATTAACAAGTAGCGATGAATCATGTGGTATGTGATAAGGCGTTAAACAGTGTGATGCCGGATCCCTCTGAATAGTCAGTGTCTGAGATGATAAAACATGTGAGCTTCTTATTGGTCGCCGACCGCTTGAATCGACAATTATGTATCGGTGTGAATTGCTCAGTCCGACTCGATTTGATGTATTGCTTTCTTCCATTTGGATGGAAACGCTGCAATCCGCTGTCTCCAGACGGGGGAGTGTTTGACTTGTGACATTGAGTTTGGGTGGGCTAAGTCTAACATCATTGGGTAACGTTCGTTTTCCTTTTTTCCATTCCGACCTTACGAGGTCGGCCAAAACGCTGGTCAAGAACGTAATCTTCAGAGGTATCGGTGCATCAGCTTTATCTATTTGCGAAAAAGGAACTCGAAAAGTGTCCACAACAACGGCATTTCAAATATCTAGAGAACACGCAATGTAGAGCCATTGCTTGACGTCGTGCTCTACGGTATCCTGAATCGATGCTCGAGAAGTATTTTCTGGTACATCAAGTAGAATTATACTTCGTGATACCGTTTTTTCCCTGGCGTTCAAGTTACCCTTCCTTTCCCACCATGGTACATCGGGATATATGCGGCAGTTTGAGTCGGGATCTGTCTTGAATAGGTACGCATTCAGCAATACGCTCTCGATATCAGCCTCGCATTTCAGTGTTACCTTGAGCAAGCGAGGTTGACCAATATGAGCTGAAGTTGAATGGCGAGTTAGACGAGTCACTTCTTAGGCGATTACATGTTCAATTTGCATTAGGTGACAAATTTGAGTCCATTTCTCGACGTGGTGTTTCTGTATGCTATCAACAGGCTTTCTTGAGACACGCTAATGTTCGTACATATCACGCTCAGCGCGTATGGGGAGTTCTTTTTGCGTACCGGAAAGTCTGTTTTTTCGAACCTAAAGCATTTGGGGCTTGACTTTGTGAGTCAGGTACATCAGTTTTGGAGTGTACAGCTGAGGTCGACCGTAACAGCATATCTCTGTAAGAGTTTTCTACTTCCGTGGTCGTTTTAACTGATTCCAAAACGGTATTAACCCTGTTTTTTTCTTTTTTGGCACATGAATAGCCTTAGACTGTAGCAACCTGTAATTTCACTTTCTTTCCAATTGTATTTTCGTTTCCCTCGATGCTTGCTTTAATCAACAATTTGTACATACTTATCTTTGTATCATTTTCACTCATTAACTTAGAAGTTATCGTTTTGTTCCGATAATCGATATTGCCATATCGATCTATCGATTTCTTCTTGTCCTATCCACTCATAGACTATTGATCTTCTGTCTCGTTAAATGAGTTGTCGTTACTCATCCTTTGTATCGCATTTTGTAAATAATCATTAATTAACAATATACTTTGGTCTGCGCGTCTCCTGGTTCTGCTATTGTTCGTGGTGCTGCACAGCTGGTTGTTCGTGAATCGAGACGGGTAACGGCAAGATTAACGTGTCACCGGATCTTCAAGCTTCACGAATTATTCGCCCCTGATTGACGTGACAAAAGAGTTTTGAAGTTGAATCAACTTGTATGTGTGTGGATAATTGCACCGGACACTATACCGTCACTTTCGTGAGTTCGTCCATTCGTCCTGCATTCAATATAACGTTTACTGTTATAACTTGCACATATTCACTGCATAATTGGTGAGCCCGACGTGATTCTCAATTAAATGTTATTTGAGGCAACACTCCAGCTTTTGACTCAGCAAACCCACACATTTGGTTCATTCAGCTCGAAGGAATGTTTCGTTTCGCATTACTAAACAAGAAACTATGTTTTCCTTCGTGCAACCTTAGCTGCCGTCGTATATTACGAAAGAGGTTTCAGACGTTCTTGATCCGATGCCAGTAAATTCACCCTACGACACCCTCAAAGCCGCTGTTCTTAAACGCACTATGGCTTCTGACGAGGCGAGGTTAAAAAAATTGCTCGCCGGGGTAGAGCTCGGGGATAGAACTCCGTCACAACTTCTACGACACATGCGTTCTCTCGTGGGTAACTCAAAGCTGGATGATTCCGTATTGCAACAACTCTGGTTGAATTGTTTACCAGCCAGTGCTAAAGCTGTCCTTGCAGTATCTGTCGATAAAGTTGGTCTAGACACTTTTGCTGAACTCGCCGACAAAATGCACGAAACTTTAGGCGGAACCAACGTTAATCAGGCAGCCAAAGCGAGTTACATATCAGAGCCAGAAACCACCATAGCAACGTTGACCAAAGAGCTCTCATAATTACCGCTCACAATCTCTAATATGGAGCGTTCTAAAAACTCCCGATCCTTACTTCGCCATCGATCCAGAAGTAGAAGCCGCTCTCGTCCTCGCAATACCAACTGGTTTTGCTATTACCATCGCCGTTTCGGAGACGCCGCGCGTAACTGCCGTCCAGGTTGTAAACACCCTAATGCACTCACAGCCAAAGTCGGGAAACCAGCTTGCCAGTCAGTAATGGCGACGACTGCTCCTGGCAAACCCACCAGTCGCCTCCTGCATGTATATGATGCGTCGAATAAACTAAACTTTCTCGTGGACACTGGTGCCGAAGTTAGCGTTATACCGCGTAGCTGCGAAAACCGTGATTTACGTCCATCAGGCATCACACTGCAGGCGGCTAACGAATCGCAAATTTAAACTTACGGTGAGAAACTTTGAAACTCGATCTCGGACTTAGACGTGAAGTCCCTTTCGTCTTCTTGATAGCCGATGTTCAGAAACCTATCATCGGTATCGATGTTTTGACGAAATACAGTCTCGTAGTCGATCTCCGACACCGACGGCTACATGACAATACTACGTCATTGAACGTGTCCGGTGAACTATGTTCCATCATCTCACCCAGTTCTCGCATATTCGTGCCGAACAATGCCACATACAGCGACATCCTGCGTGAATTCCCGAACTTGACACGCATATCGCCATACTCGGAGACTTCCACCCATGATGTTCAACATCACATCGTTCATAAAGGGCCTCCGGTTTTTGCCAAAGCTCGAAGGCTGCCACCAGAGAAACTTAAAGCAGCAAAATGCGAGTTCGAACATATGGCTGCATTGGGCATAATTAGACCGTCAACCAGTCCGTGGGCATCGCCGTTACATATGGTCGCCAAGAAAGAACGGCGATTGGAGACCTTGCGGAGATTATCGTGCGTTGAATAGCGTTACCCAACCCGACCGCTACCCTATTCCGCACATACATGATTTCTCACTTAGCCTTCACGGAAAATCAGTTTTCTCTAAACTGGATCTCGTACGTGCATACCATCAGATCCCCATGGCCCCGACGATATTGCTAAGACTGCTGTAATTACGCCATTTGGTCTTTTCGAATTCCTTCGCATGCCCTTCGGTTTGCGCAACGCAGCACAGTCTTTTCAACGGTTCATGGATCAGATTCTTCGTGGTCTTGATTTCGTCTTCGTGTATATCGACGACGTATTAGTAGCTAGCTCATCACACGAGGAGCATGTACGACACCTCCGTGAAGTCTTCCAACGCTTCGCCCAATACGGCGTTACTATCAATCCCGACAAATGCGTTTTTGGCCAGTCGACCATTGATTTTCTCGGCCATAGGATTGACAGTAATGGAATAAGCCCACTGCCCGAAAAGACACGGTCCATACTCGAATACCCAATGCCACAATCAATCAAAAGCTTACGCCGTTTCCTAGGCGTCGTTAACTACTATGGACGATTTATCCCCAACGCCGCTAAAATACTTCAACCGCTAACTGACATGCTTAAAGGAAATCCCAAAAAGTTGACGATTACAACCGCTGCAGAATCCGCATTCGTCGAGGTTAAAGAACTTTTGAGCAACGCTTCCGCTCTGAGTCACTTAAAAACCGACGATAACGCACATTTGGTCCTGAAAACCGACGCATCACAAGTCGCAGTCGGAGCCGTACTGCAGCAAGAAGTAAGCGGAGAGATACAACCACTGTCCTTTTTCTCACGGAAGTTACAACCAGCCCAGACTAGGTATAGCACTTTTGGACGCGAACTTCTCGCCATTTACCTAGCTATTGAACACTTCCGTCACCTACTCGAGGGACGCACCTTTACTGTGTTCACTGATCACAAGCCCATTGTTTATGCGTTCCGTTCTCCGACAGACCGAAACTCTCCAAGAGAAATTCGTCAATCTGACTTCATCGCGCAGTTCACTACAGATATTAGACATATCGATGGTGACCGCAACATAGTCGCTGATGACTTATCGCGTTGCACTATCCAACAGATAAGCAACTCAGTACTCGATCTCAGAGAACTGGCCAATCATCAGGAAAACGACTCTGAATTTTCCGAAATTGTCGCAAATAAGTCACTTGAATTTGCCCTTTTGCCGCTGCTTGATTGCGACGCCAAGATCCACTGTGACATATCGACCGGCAAGCCGAGACCTTTCGTCCCGCAAACATATAGCCGGAAGATCTTCGATCACTTTCACGGATTGTCACATCCGAGTATTCGTTCAACTGTGACAATCATAACAGAACGATTCATTTGGTAAAATATGCAACGTGAAATCCCTCATTGGGCCAAACACTGTGTAGCTTGCCAACGCAGCAAAATTCATCGACACATCCGTGCCCCTTTCAGCACATTCCCTGTACTCGACGGTCGATTCAAGCATATCCACCTGGATATTGTTGGTCCTTCACTCGTTTCCCGAACTTATAGCTATATCTTGACATGCGTTGATAGATACACTCGCTGGCTTATAGCTGTCCCAGTTCGTGACACCTCCACAGATAACATCGCACGAACATTCGTCGATTCATGGATATCCATTTTTGGTGTACCCGCTACTATTACCACCGACAGAGGATCGCAATTCACAAGCGCTTTGTTCCGTGAACTAAACCGTTTACTAGGATGTGATCATGTGCGTACTACTGCATATCATCCTACAGCCAACGGTCTAGTCGAACGTTTTCATCGTCAATTGAATGCTGCTATTACCGCTTGTTCTGGAACAGAGTGGTCTGAATGTCTTCCTATCATACTTCTCTGTATTAGAAACACCGTTAAAGAAGACATCGGTTGTTGCCCCTCAGAATTGGTATTTGGTACAACACTGAGACTGCCTGGCGAGATGATACTGGATACCCGCACTACTGGTGAAATCGACCCAGGATCTTACTGCTCGAGACTCAGGAAACACTTCCAGGCCATCAAACCAGTACCGACCCGCGTCGCTGACCGCCCTTCATTCATCCACAACGACCTCAAAAATTGCCCCTATGTCTTCGTTCGAGTTGATGCTGTCAGAAAGCCATTACAAACCCCGTACGAAGGACCATTTAAAGTAATCGACCGCAAACCCAAATATTTCGTTTTGTTACGCAACGGCGTTGAAGACACAGTCAGCATAGATCGCTTAAAACCTGCATACATCGAGGAAAAACCGTCACAAGAAGCTACCCCTGCGACCCCACCTACACAACCTATGAATAACAATGACGTTACATCCAAGCGACCCTCACCTATCCTGTCTACCCCTTCATCTCGTCAAACACGTGCCGGCCGTAGAGTGAGGTTCCCCGCAAGACTGGTTGAATACATACCATAGACGGTGTATCGAGCGTTCATCCGTTGACTCACGCTCTAGGGGGGAGTTCTGTAGCAACCTGTAATTTCACTTTCTTTCCAATTGTATTTTCGTTTCCCTCGATGCTTGCTTTAATCAACAATTTGTACATACTTATCTTTGTATCATTTTCACTCATTAACTTAGAAGTTATCGTTTTGTTCCGATAATCGATATTGCCATATCGATCTATCGATTTCTTCTTGTCCTATTCACTCATAGACTATTGATATTCTGTTTCGTTAAATGAGTTGTCGTTACTCATCCTTTGTATCGCATTCTGTAAATAATCATTAATTAACAATATACTTTGGTCTGCGCGTCTCCTGGTTCTGCTATTGTTCGTGGTGCTGCACAGCTGGTTGTTCGTGAATCGAGACGGGTAACGGCAAGATTAACGTGTCACCGGATCTTCAAGCTTCACGAATTATTCGCCCCTGATTGACGTGACAAAAGAGTTTTGAAGTTGAATCAACTTGTATGTGTGTGGATAATTGCACCGGACACTAAACCATCACTTTCCGTGAGTTCGTCCATTCTTCCTGCATTCGGCTGAGGATATTTACACAAACGGTGTAGTTTGTGTGAATGAATAATTTTAGCCAATCAAATAACTGACCAATCAAAGCTGACGAAATAGTCACAAATTCATTCAGAATAAGTTTAGCCAATGAAATAACCGACCAATCAGATGTCAATGAACGAACGCTAAAGTTTTTATAGTTTGTGTATATTAGCAAAAACAAATTTATTTGGTGCGATTACTTACAAATCAAAAGTAGACAGGCCTGATCGCCAAGAAAGTTAAACTAAAAATTCGGGTTGTCTATAGCAAAGCTCGTTTGAATGGCAGGATTAGTAAATTATATGCACGAGTATCTATTTTGTTGTACGGTCTAATAACGCAATATGCTATACTTAATCTATCTGTGAAATATCATAATATATATATGTTTAAAAAGGAGAATACAGAGCTAACAGCCGTTGATAAGTAAGTATCGAGTGCATTGAAATAATAGTTAAATCTTGTTAGACAAATCACAACGAAAAAATATTTCGAACTTACACGTGGATAGTGATCACGAATCACATTTTCGAACGATTCAGGAAACGCAGACAACGATTTCGAATCCCATCGCTAATTACTGGACACTAAAACTCACCATAAATGGATTAGATCATAGTTAACTGTGTAAAATTATATTAAAAATTCATTCAAATTTTTGCATGCAATCGAAACACCACTTATCAGTCACAAATGGGGGGTAATTAAACAGTGGAGATGATACCATTGGTTACAATAAGGGCATTGCTCCCATTCTATTGTTTTTCCAGCAAATTCCGATGGTTCATCAGAACTACACTGACCACATACTTGATCGTGGCCTAAGAACTCATCCAGATCTACTGGAGGTAGTCGAGAGGTGGATGGGATTTGGTTGTGAGAAGAAGCTGCCCGTCCACGATCGTTGATCCGGCCATCGTGAACGCCTAATACCCGAACAACGTTGCCTTCCACAGCGGGAATCGTTGCTTCTTCGTCGTAACTGGCTACCGGAGACGATATCTGACGGTTGACGTCGCTGGGCTCTATATTCAATAATGTTTCCACTGGAAGAGTGTCATAACGTAGGGACGCGAGTGGCATATTGTCAAGGTCTAATGTTAAATTGAACGGAGGCATTGGACAAGGACCAGTCGTATTTAAGAAGTTATTGAAACAACGCATGAATATATTGAAGTATGGTGGCTCTAATTTGCGGCGCAAACGATTTATTAAATCTACTGCGCCAGATGAAAAAACGCGATTAGTTCGCCTAAGAACGTCCGCAGAAGAAAATTCTACTGGCATTACGTCATTAGTACTCCTTAACCAGCGCTTGGAAAGCGGGAGTGACGACACATCAAAGTTTTTCAATATTGCCGCAGCAAGCACGTGCCTACATGGCAAACATTGATCAACGAAAAAGGTACATGTGCACTTCCAATTTAAGCAGCAAACCCGCCAAACCCGCGAGTCCCTAACAAGAACCATAATTTCCGTTGAGCCTACTATAGTAACTCTTGAAGCAGTTACGTTTGCGGATATGAGGTCTACGGCGTATGGCATAAGAAGATCGCACAGGGAATCTAATTCCGAGTGGTTGGGGACGCAAACCCGCCTCTTGCTATTCGACAAAATTTCGCGTTGTCGGTGCCAGATAAGATACCCAACACCGATTTGGGATATCCGAATGGCTTCCCATATAGCGATCCTACCACTAAGGCGATTCATTTTTACACATTTGTGCATCGCCTCTACCATGTTTGTGTCCCCAATACCGTAAGTAGCTACCTTAGGACGGCGAGCATTTGCCCACTTACGGGAGCTGCCACAGTATTGCCCTTTAAAGTATGAAAAGAACACGGGATCCGCTCTTTGCACATTGATTAACGCAAAGGCGTATCGCCATAAACTCCTGGTACTCATTGCTACGTACACCCATTTAAGAGCCTCCCTCTGGGGGTTACGACGAGTGACATTCCGAATAATGTGCACTCGGCAAAGCAAATGCGAAGCGTTGGGAAAAACGTCTTCAACTGCATTCGCTATCGCAGGGGCTCCATCGGACATAATAATACGAACGGCGTCCCTATCACCGACGAATTCAACAAAGGTAAGTAGAAACGTCCGGATATACTGTGCTGTCTCCCGCCACAGAAAACCTATTGCTACAGGAAGACTCTTCCGGCAGCCATCCACGATCATCAATTGATAAAGGAAATATTTCTCACGATTGGTACGGAAGGTACCATCGATGAGAATAAAATCGGAAAAACGATTAAACAAACTTAGCATCTCCTTTGTACAGAACACGGAATGCGTCATCCTGTCTGTTTCGTCCAGCAGTACCCTTGCCTTTCCATCGACGTTCAGTTCAGCTTCCATGCGATGAATATAGGAAATGAAAAATGGATTATTATAAGTATATTCACATTTTAATTGCATTTCAACAACCATTACCTGGATTGTTTCGTCCTGCCAGAACTCGACGACGCATATTCACAACATCCCAGCCAGTAAGATTCTTCTGGAACCGAGCCTTCACATAATACCGAATATTGTACGACGAGGCCCCGCTTTCAAGCAACGGCTGAATGGCATGCAGTTCCGAATGAGTGAGTCGTCTGTTTCGGGAGTGCCACGATCCGGCTTCACCAGTTACTAATTCATGGTTATGGACCATGTTACTAGTAGTAATCCGAAATTGCACGCCATGGCGACCAATGTTGAAAAAAGCTTCGCAATTGGTTGCGGTGGAAGTTCGACGACGAATTCCAAGTGTAGGCCTCTGTACGGATCCTTTTCGTTGACACTCATATTTCATGAATGTCAGCTCGCCCGCTGAATTTCTTTTCGAAGATCGTTTGGAATAGTGGGTCCCGGAAACTCGAGTGAATTCTGCCAGCATGTGGTTCAATTCCTCGAGACTTTCGAACAACCGGTTACCAATAGTATGCTGAAAAAGCTCAGTGATATCGTTAGCGCTCATTATTACCAAAGTGATCCCTGATCACTTGCGAGGAGTTTTATTTGACCCAGAATGAATAATTTTAGCCAATCAAATAACCGACCAATCAGATGTCAGAACGTTAGTGAGAATA
>JACCGJ010019172.1:0-16469 GCA_013407085.1 Atriophallophorus winterbourni | reverse complement strand
GACCCCAGTAGTCCCGCTAATTACAGGCCGGTCACATTGACTTATGTGATCGGTAAAAGTTTAGAGAAGCTGATCAAAAGGAAATTAGAGCACTTTCTTTCGGAGTGTGGGCGTTGGTGTCCACAACAACATGGATTCACCAAAAATCGCTCGTGCGTAAGTAATCTGCTTCTGGTGTTATAAGGTTGGTGTGCTTTGACTGATTCTGGTCAAGAGGTCGATGTCATTTTTATCGACTTTAGTGAGGCGTTAGACCGCGTGCCCCACCGCCGATTGCTCGTCAAGCTGGAGGATTTGGGTATTTAGGGTTGTCTACTTAAAGGGATCGAGGCATTTATCTCAGGGCGGTCAAACCGTGTAGAGGTGAATGGAGTTTTGTCTTCAGAGATGACAGCAGGCTCCGGAGTGCCGCAGGGATCTGTCCTTGGCCCATTGTTATTCAAAGTTTTCGTGAATGATATTTCGGACGCGGTAGCGATCGATTGTCTTTTATTCGCGGATGATCTGATACTGTTGGCCTCTGTCAGTTCCTGCGATGGCCACAAACAACTGCAACAAGCATTTGATGACGTAGTCATTTGGACACATCGCTGGTTACTGCCTATAAATGAGGACAAGACAGTGGTCATGCGCATAAACTCCGATGACACTGGTGGCGAATACTTTCTTGGAGGTAAGCCTATTAGAGTGGTGACGGTCGAAAAAGACTTAGGGATTCTGGTTATGGATTCCTTGAAGTCAAAGGCTGACACTTGTCGGAGAATAGGCAGGATGCTCTGGGCGATTCGGCGTTCCTTTGCGTTCATTACCCCGCAAATGTTCCAGACACTTTTCTCTGTGTACATTCGTCCTCTGTTGGAATATGGGCTATCTGTTGCATTTCCTCAGTCCAAAGGCGAATGCGACTCCTTGGAGAGGGTACAAAGGAGGGGCACTAAGATGGTTTGTGGAATGCGCCAACTCGCGTACGAGGATGGGAGAAGCTTGCTGAAACTATACCTCCTCGAAATTCGAAGGAAAAGATAGGAGCTGCTCATGACACGCTGTATTCTTCTCGGTCAATATGGAGACGAGTTCTTCCAGTACTTCCGATTAGTAGGTGAGTCGAGGACTCGTGGACATGCCTTTAAGTTGCAGAACCCCAGAAGACTGAAGCTTAGTAATGTGAGCACGTTATCCACACGGGTGGTAAACACTTGGAACTCTCTACCGAAAGGGCTCCTGTCTCAACCATCTGAACAGCTATTCAAAAGCGCGTTGGATCAGCATTTGTTGAGACGGATGGACTTAGTCAATAGTCAATAGTCAATAGTTTATTACGGTATAAAAGCGAGGAGCTTGTACAAACAGCAGGGTGGATTGTGCAGTGGATCGAAAAGAAAAGAATAGTAAAATGTTCAAGTTTCCAAGGCCTTATAGCGGGCCACATTCGCGTTAACCTGCACCATCAGTGGATTTTTGTGGCATTTGGACAGGTAGGGCGTCAACCCGGGACACCGCTACCCACCACATCCTCCGGAACAGGGTCAGCTGAGACTGCGTGCGCTTGGACTTCCGATACTGGGATATGGGGTCTCAAGAAGTTTCAGCAGTTCAGCAAAGTGGTCAAAGGGAAATGTGATCCATATTTGCTGGGACGGGAAACGCTGTGGAAAGAGGGAAAGATATGGTGCAGTATCACAAAGAATATAAGCGTAAAACAGGATAATTGAGAATTGTGTATCGTCTGATAAAAATGGAGGTCAAGGCGTTTTTCAAAAATAATTAGGGAAGGGGCAGAAATAACCGAAAGGGGTAGTGCGTTCCAAGCACGAGGAATCCGGACGGCAAAGGAGTATCTGCAGCAGTCCAATTTACTATGCAGATGTGCTAACTTCAAGTGATCACCACGATTTGCTGAGTATGGGGCCATTTTGAGCATACCCGTACATGGGTGAGTGTCTTCCGGCAATATCCGATACGCAAAGATCAGATCGCCTCGGATACGACGGTTGTTTGTAGAGAATGATTGTAGAGTCATAATACGTTCCTTATAGCTGACGGAGCTAAGCCCCTTGACAAGCTTCGTAGAACGTCTCTGCGGCTGTTCTAGGGCGTGCTAATCACGTTTCAACCATGGGTTCCAGACGGAGACAGCATACTCCAAGTGTGGCCTGATGTACGCCTGAAGAAAAAACGGGAAGAGACGTGGATCGATTGTTCCGAACGCACGTTTTGGAAGCCCAACGTTTCTGTTTGCCACGGTTGAAGCTCTACTACACTGAGCAGAGCAGCCCAAGTCATTTTGTATAACCACCCAAAGATCTTTTTCTTGCATCGTGACAGCGAGCATCTTGCCACCCAGATTAGAGCCAAGGTCGCCAGGAAGACAATTGCGTAATGCGTGGCATTTGTCAGTGTTGAATGGTATGCGATTGATCGTAGACCATGCGTGTAATGAATCCAGAACGAATTGAAGTTTCCTTGTATCGCTGGGTGAGTTGATTACTCGCCAAATCTTGATATCATCCGCGAAAAGGAGAAATGGTGATTCGACGTACCCACCAATGTCGTTGATAAATATCAAACATAAACGCGGGCCGAGAACGGACTTATGAGGTACTCCGCACTGAATTGGGAATGGCTCTGAAAGGGTCTGTCTAACACGCACGCGAAGGTTTCGCGAACGTAGGAATGCAGCAACCCAGGACAGCAACACGGGTGGAATACCCAATGCTTGCAGCTTGTTAAGCAATATCGCATGGTCAACTCGGTCAAATGCCTTAGAGAAATCCAAGTAAATGACGTCTATACCCTGACCTTCGTCAGCAGCTTTAGTCCAGTAGTCTCTGGCTAAGAGCAAATTTGTGGTACACGAATGCCCTTTACGAAATCCATGTTGTTCTGCAGCGATGAAATAGGAACTATTCACAAAAGCCATAATTTCATCGGCAACAATGGCTTCCATCACCTTGGATAACACTGGGAGAAGGGTGACTGGACGGTAATTGGCAGAATCACTACGGCTTCCACCTTTGAAAATGGGAGTGATGATACCTTCCTTCCAACCAGTAGGGACTTCAGAGTTATCCATCAATTTTTGGAAATAAGCCGCGAGAGGTTTGCAAAGTTGATCGGCAACTGCGCACAATGCTTTCGGTGTGATACAGTCGATACCCGGTGATGAGTTGAGTCGAAGTTGCATGATTTTTTCCCGAACTTTGCTGGCAGAAAACATAATACAAGAAGGTTGAGATGATGGGGTCAAAAGCATGGGGAAAATCAGAGAGGTGTTTTGGAAAATCGGCATGTAATGTGATCTTGAAACATTTGCCGCATCCTTTGATGTCGTCGTGGAACCTATACTGGTGGTAAGTGAAGGGATACCAGTCTGAACCTTCCGTTTATTGTTGATAAATTTGTACAAGAGCTTATTGTTTTCCAGGAATTGACCGGTGAGTTTACTTTGATAATCAAATTTATCCTGGCGCACCAGTCCCGTGCAATGATTTCGTAATTTTCTGTAACACTCCCAATCATTTGGCAGTTGTGTCAGTTTGAACTCAGTCCACGCAGCATATATGCGGCACATCCATTTACGAGTTCTGCTCCGAATGAATGTGTCGCTGGTTTTTCGCCGGACGGGTTTTGAGACTGAAGAAAGCTCTAGCATCTGGTGCCACTTGGTAAGAAAATTTTGCCAAACTGAATCCGGACCGTCCTCTAACATGAAATTGAAGCTATTGGCGGCTACAACGTCATAGAAAATGCCGTAGTCAGTGACCGTCCGTAACTGAGAGTCCTCATGGTTGAGGTAGTTAGCATAGCACACAAAGTCAAAAGTTGAAACTATATGGTCGCTTTTGCCTAACGGAGTTTTACTCGAGATTTCCTCAATCATCAACTCCTCATTCGTCAGTAAGAGGTCCAATAGAGAAGGCGTGTCAGTTCCACGAAAACGTGTCGGTTCAGTCACGTGATTGTACAAAGGGTGACTTCCTATCAGTTCACGCAGCTCCCAAGCAAAAGTATCGCGGGAGGGTTCAACAGTCAAACTGGGTGAAGTGAAATCTCCCATCAACAAGACGTGACTATGTTGCATTGATAAGGCGAATCGCAAGGAGTGTAATAGGTTGACATCAGCAACAGGTTGAGCATTTGGTGGGCGGTAGATCACAGCCAGTAGAGCAGAGTCATTGTTTCTAAGCTGCAAGCGGCACCACAGTGAATCTATGGTTTACAGATGAATGTGAGATAGTGGTTCACAGTGGAGTGAGGAGTTATGGTACAAAAGAACTCCACCACCCTTGGTGGGACGATCTTTCCGAATGACAATCATACCAGAAAGTGAAATTTCGGCGTCTGCAACGGAAGATGATAACCATGTCTCAGTCACAGCTATCACGTCGAAGCGTTGAGCAGCGTGTCGAAGACGAAGTTCAGGAAGTTTACTGAGTAGGCCTTGGGCGTTCGCATAGAAACACTTCAGGCTCTCGCGCGATAGGGCGGAGTCTGCAGAGTTGTTTCGGGCGTCCATTACGCCGATCCTAATAGGACCGGCTGGCTTAAGTTTTTTGAGGCATCAACACTTTTATCGGCAGAATCACACTGAAGCTTGTCGATTCGCTTTTTATCGAGGGCAGAACGGAGGCGAATCTCGGAAGGTGCAAAACGTTTGTATCGGTACCAACTCTGTAACACATCATTCACCATGGATTCTGTTTAAAAAGTTACTTTGAGTATGCGGAGCCCAGAGCCCTTGTAACTGGATGAAACAGGTAAACGTTTCAAACCAATTGTCAGAGTGTCAGTGATTCTACTTTGTTTTTGTATGAAACGCCACTGCTCGCAGTCGTGCGTAGTGTTTTTATTGGCATCATCGTCATTTAGTTCTGGAACGCCATGAATAAAAACGCTTTTCTTGTCATTCTCCAGCTTCCAGTTGAAGTTCGTTTCTTTCTTGGCTTGTCGCTCAGCCCATGACACGTCCGGAAATATGCGGATGGGTGAATAGCTGTTGCGCAAAGTGTATGCAGAGAGTAAGACGGATTCACTTGATCCCCGGAGTGATATAGTGGTGTTCCTCTTTTCTCAGGGTTTGCCTTGTCAGCAGAAGTCACCCATGTCTATTACTGTGATGGAGCTCAAACGGGATTTTATCCCTTCTGCTTTCGATTCAGAAGAAGAAAAAGAAAAAGAAATCTCAAGGTTAATTTTGATGCGGAATTGTTCAAATGTAAATAATACGGTTCCATAGAAAATCTGGTCATCGATTTTAAAAAAATTTCCAAAGAGAAACTTTCTAAGAATACGTTAAAGATTTTTAACCTTTTCTGATATCGTGTGTTTCTGTGAAGATCTAACTTAGCGTTACGCGTGATGTTACATGTTAATTTTCGTTGCATAAACTCCGATTGCAATTTGACATGCTTTCTATTTCGCTCTGTTTGTATTTTCCACGCTCTGCTAAAAATTATTACGCTTTTTCGCTATTCTGTGAAATTACTGTAAAATAGACTAACAAGTTTGCTATTTTATAAAAAGCAAATCGTCCATTATATTTCGTGCTGATTAATTACGCTTGTGATTAAATCAGTCTATAATTTTTCTGGTGCAATATCGTTACTTATATTTCTCGCCGTAAGATGAGTTCAATTAATGCTTGCCTCTACGGCAATTGCTGCAAAAAGTGGCCAGGGGCATTGAGTGCAAGCGTTGGGCTCACCCTAGTACTTGCTTCGGCGGTACAAACACCAACAAAACCTGCACGGATGTGCCATCGTACAGTACTTATGTGCTGTGCGGCTAACACCGTGCTAAATTGATCGGCCATCGGTGGTGAGCTGCATGCTGAAACACGCTGGAGTCTCACTACCATTTCTATTTTCTCATATCTGTCTAGGCCTGGGCAACCTGACAGTATCTTAGACCACGTGCAGTCTCTGACTGTACGGCACTTTGCCTGGATCAGGCTTGTGCTTTCATACATACTCTAGCTGCTCTGGCATACATAAATCTGACTACGGGATTTATGCAAAGTACCGCTGGTTACAGTGGTATTGCAGCTCCTGCCATAAGACTGCCAGTGACGCTGCTTTTATTATTGTAAAACCTCAAAATAGTGAAATTTCGCCTAGCACGTCTAACGTCGTACCCACTCAAACCTATGCATCTGTTTTGTGCGCAAACATGAGCCCGGGGACAACTGCAGTCAAGGCGGATGTTGACAGAATTAACCAGTTACACCAAAAACGGCAACATTCAATTGATGTCGGTTCGCCTGTGCTGGAGCAAATCATTCAGGAATTGAATGGTTTGCGTCAGCAAATCGAAACACTGCACAGCAATTCCTCTGCTCCGAAATATAGAACTAGAAATGTACTAGTTTTTAACCGAGCGAAACCATTTATTAAGGAATCTAAGTCTCGCAGAGATCTTGATCGGAGGTGTATAAACGATCTTCTCCGAATGGTGGATATGAAGCCTTCTACTCCCACAGTGCGAATCAACCGAGTAGGAAGATAGAGGATGGGTAACTGCCCTCGACCAATCCTGGTTGAATTTAATTATCAGGCGGATCCGGATGCACTTCTGGCTAGGGCTGAGTATATCACAAACTCAACGCTAGATAAACTTCAGGTGATGTCCGACAACCCTCCGTCCCGGATTAGGCAAAATTTTTCTGATTCCAATAGGAGAAACTTAGCAATGAGAACATCGGTCATTCTTAACCCGGATGCAGCTCAAAACACTATTCAGTCACAGACGGGCATACCGAACAGCACTTTGCCACTAGTCTTGCTGTCCGACCCAGATGACGTTGATTGTCTTAGCGCAATTGACGATGGCACCCGAGAAGATGACTCCATTAGTTGCTTCTCCTCTATGGATGCGGTCTCAATTGTCAGGCAACGGTCCGTTACGTTAATGCAAGAGGCTGCCGAAACTGATGCTCCTGCTCTAAGTAGCACGCCAAAAAACGTGCAGCTTCCTCGGGTGCTTCGACCGAGGGCCAAACAGGACTAGTTTCAGAAGCACGAATAACCAGTGCCCAAGTATTGTATGCAAATGTATGCAGCATCAGGAATAAGTGGGCTGAACTTTATCTCTGCGTGGCTCAGTTACACCCAAGGGTTATTGCGCTTTCTGAGACCTGGCTGTCTGCGATTGATGAGGTCTCAGTAAACATCAGTGAAGAGTATCTCGTCATAAAATGCGATAGGCCGGGCGATAGGAGAAGCGGTGGCGTTGCACTGCTCTTGGAGTATGGTTTGCACAACATGGGTACAGGGATATCTCTAGCCATTGAAAACGTCCAAGTTGTTACGAGTATCCTGACTTGCTACAAGTCATCGCTCGCAATTGCTTGTGTTTACGTCACTCCCAGTGCATCCATACAAAAGTTTACACAGCTTATTGAGACACTAGACGGTTTGTTTCACTCAGCTCACAGTGTACTTATCTTGGGTGATTTCAACCTCCCAGACATAGATTGGCCTGTCCCCATTGGTCTAGTCACCCAGCAATCTGACACCTTTCTCGAATGGCTCCATAATCATGCGCTGCACTAGCATGTCAATGATCCTACAATGTTTCGCCATGGATGCACTCCATCCACTCTTGACTTGGTATTGTCGTCTCAGCTAGAAGCCATTAGTCATTTAAAGTACCTACCGCCACTCGGCAAAAGTGATCACGTAATGATGAGCTTCGAAGCGATATTGCGTTTTCGCAAACCTTTCTCTCGTCCTAGACGCAATTTTAGGCTTGTAGACTGGGGTTTACTCTTGCAGGCTTCAAAATCTTCCCTTCAGTTATCTAGCGATTCAAATGTAAGTGAAAACTGGGATAGAATTTCTAAGTATCTAAACGAGTTACAAGACAAGCACGCTCCGCTGCGGTGTGTGAGAAGGCATCGAAGGCCACCCCGGTGGTCTCCTCGAGTCCGTAGGTCTACCCGTAAACGGGATCGTTTATGGCGGCAATATAAGCTATCCCTTCTGGTTCTTGGGCCCGCTACAAAACCGCTCGGAATGCCTGTGTTAAATTACAACGTGTGCTCAAACAGGATTTTGAGTTATCTCTAGCTAGGGATGCTAAATCCAACCCGAAAGGTTTTATAGCTACGCACAGTCAAAAGGAAAAACTAGGGAAAACATAAGGGATTTGAAACTGGTGGACGGAAAAGTTGCCGATACCGACCTGTCTAAGGCGACTGCCTGCTCAGGGTTTTTGAATAGCGTTCAACGACGGGATAATTCTTCAAACGCGCCGTCAGGTCTGCTTAACCTGACACCTGGTGTCCATGTATTAGATGAGTTGTCCTTCAATGAGGCTGAGGTGTTTGACGCACTTATCCATGTTCGGGTCAACAAATCTGAGGGACCGGATGGCATCTACTAAACTATGCTTAAAAATCTTGCCTCAGTGCTTGCCGAACCGTTTTGCCAGCTCTTCAATTCATGCCTGCAACTAGGAGTTGTTGCCAGTAAGTGTATGGAAGCCATAGTCGTGCCAATACACAAGGGTGGTTGCAGGTCAACCGTTGGTAACTATAGACCGGTCAGCCTGACCAGCATCGTCTCGAAAGTAATGGAAAAACTGCTGCGTGACAAAATCTGTCAGCATCTTTGTCGGCATTCTCTGTTGAGTGTAACTTAGCATGGATTTCTTAAGGGTAGATCCTGCCTGACTAACCTTCTTAGCTTTCTCAATACTGCCACTAAAAGGATGGATGAAGGGAAGCCTGTCGAAGCCTTCTACCTAGACTTCAGCAAGGCTTTCGATTCCGTAAATCACCGCCTTCTAGAGATTAAGCTTGCAGCCAAAGGCATACGGGGTAGTCTACTTGCTTGGATAAAGGCCTTCTTCACAGGTAGGACATTCCGAGTGAGAGTAGGATCTACGCTGTCGAATCAAACCGACGTGATCAGTGGTGTACCCCAAGGTTCGGTACTTGGTCCTCTTCTATTCCTGATTTTCATCGATGATTTGTCCTCTGAATTGAAGTGCCCATGCTTCATTTTCGCGGATGATGGGAAATTCATCGGATCAACGGATGAAGATACCTTGATGCACGACCTTGAGCGGGTCATAAACTGGTCATACCAGTGGGATCTCCCACTGAACCTAAATAAGAGCCAACTCTTGTCAACACTGGTTGATAAGATTTCGGTCCAGGTGGCGGGGAATTCCCTCAGTGTTAACGCCACACAGTGTGTTAAGGATTTGGGTGTACTGGTTAGGGCTGACTTCAAATGGGAGGACCAATGTGTCGCTGCGGCTCAGCGTGCACGCAAGGTACTTTTTCGGCTGAAATCATTGCTATCGAGCAGAAGACCCGATGAATTCCTGACACTGTACAAGGCATTAGTTCGGGCGCATCTTGAATACTGTGTTCAGGCGTGATCTCCTCACTACAAAAAGGACATCCTTCGACTTGAAAGTGTACAGCGCCTCGCAACTCGCATGATTGAAGGTCAGCGAGGGAAACCGTACGCTGTGCGCCTAATGTCTCTCGAACTTTTCTCCCTTAGGCGCCGTCGTTTAAGAGTTGACTTAATAGAAACCTTTAGGATCTTGAAGGGTTTGAGTGGCGTGCAAACGAACGACTTCTTTACCTTAAGCCCCGAGCTGGGCACCCGGGGCCACTCACTTAAAATTGCTAAGAAACGATGTCGGCTAGACTCCAGGAAACACTTTTTCAGCCTCAGGGTTGTTAACTTCTGGAACATTCTTCCAGAAGAACTTATATCCTGCAGTACCGTGTCTAGTTTTAAACAGGGTTTGGACCGCAACTGGGGTAAGTTGTTTCCTGAATACTCTCCTTAATTGCTATACAAGCTTATGTTTTTCATCTTTTAGCGTTATCCCGTAAATAAAGTGAGGGTTAGAGTTCTCTGTGTTTTTTATTTTATTACACACAATGCTACTTCAGCTGACCTCTCACCGTGCTAGTGAAGAGGAACTGCTTTTTCTTTTTCCAGCATCGGCTATAACGCGGTGCTTCCTACGTTCAACCCGATAATCTCTTGGCTTCGCGATCGGCAAAGATTTCAAATAGACAAAAAGAATAAACGTTTTGGCAGTGGTGGGTGCTTCTCTGCAGCTTTCCACCGAAAGAAATTCTGGACGCTCGATTGGCTTGTTAGCCAGATACTGTCCTGTGCAAACTGAACTGAACTGAAAAATACATATACTTTATTTTTCTTCACTGTTGTACGTCCTTGAAGTAAACCAGTTACGCGTTTGAAAACGAGATATGATACTGATTGAAAACGAGGTGATGAAAATTTCTTATGCATTACGAAAATAAAGCGACAAAATTAAAGTAACTTATTCAGATATGTTTAAAAATTTTATGCGTTACAATTTGCAACAAATTCACAATTACGATGTTGGAGTTTTTGATTTTTCAATTATTCCAATCGAATAATAATTCTAGAATAAATGCTAGGCAGTTAATATGTATGTCTCTCAATGCCTAATGCACCAAGAATATTATAAAGAATGTGAGTTTTGTTTCAAACCTCTAAATTCAACTGTTTTTGGAATTTTTGCTACATTACACAATTGAAAAATCTATTAAATGCAATAAAAAGACAAATGTTATACATAGACTCGTCAAATTTTGATGCAAATATTCAACGAGAATTGGAGTGAGCAGCAGCATTTGTCGTGAGCAAGGTTTTCCAAAAAGTGAGAAAATTGTTTGTTCAAATTCGTTCTGAAATCACGCAAGGATTTGCTGTACATGTTATTTTTCCAAGTTAAAATCCACTAGTTGATGAATAATTTTTAAATTCCGACTTTCAAATTTTAAAATCCGTGAAATATGTTTTAATCCTAATTGCCATTGTTGAACAGTTAATTTTGAAATCATATCTTACCATGACGATGGTCGTGTAGTGGATAGTCACTACAGTAGCTTATTCTGTGTGAAATCAAGATAAAGTTGTCAAACATTGAAAATTCACAATGTTTTTAGGTTTAGAAAATTAGAAGATCTTTCGCGAACTTCATTGAAGCACATACGGTAGAACTGCTGATTTCATGTAAAAAAATCTATAGATCTCTCCTATAATCACAACTTAATTGAAGTGGTATATTTCCGTAATCAAATCACTATGAAGTATTACTAGCGTGTAGCAACCGATCGATATGCATTACAAAACTGTTCAGTTAAAACGACCAAGAACAATGAAATTGACAAAAAATGTGTTTATTACATTCAATCAACAAGTTTGAAGTGTTCAAAATAAGAACGTAAGTTGAATATACAAAAAACACCACGATTCTCGGTTTTACACCGATTAATACTCGATAAAAATGATTGAATACTCGAAATTCATTATGGAGTATGAATAATAATGCAGTCTATTGGCGTATATACCTATAATTAGAAATGGGTAAATATACATAAACAAAGTGGAAATAACGATACATGATTATGTGTACTACAAGGTTTAACTTGTGTATTCTTCCTTCAAGATGCGACAAGTACTCATACATTTATGAATTATGAGAAGAGTATACGTATATTGTTGTATATTATATGATTGTTTTTGTAATAATTAGTTCCATGTGCGATTGATAATTTTTTATGTAAATATTGCAGTGAATGATAACAGAAAAACTCATGTGTAAAGACATTTCAAGCTTGATATGAGCATTTGCGAGATTTAATAATACTATTTTAAATTTTAAATGTTTGTATATTTTTGAATATTAATGCATGAGCATGTTCCAATATTTTAATAAAATTTCCCGCAAAATTATGCTCATCCAAAAAATGAACTGCAAATGCGGATTGTCGACTACGTTTTAACAGCTAGTACTTGTAATTGAAAAACATATACTCTGCAGTCAGGTTTCCGGGATCGTAACGTAATTCTGATATGATTATCTCTAATTTGTGTTTAGGCAATCAGGAGATATATATATATATATATAAATTTATTGCGGAAAACATCTGGTAGACCACTTCGATGGTTTTTATTCTGGTGACCTGAATAACAATGAAATCAAAAGTAGGCATTTGCTATTGAAAGAAACGAAACTTTGTGTTAATCACGTCTCATTTGCTTTCAATCCATCTAAACTTTGAAAATTTGGAAAAATCATGTTACATACACCTGCAGCAGAGTGATTATATGATATTTGACCAGAAGATGCTGAAGATTTGCAAAAAGTTAATTAGAGTGGCTAAAAGTTTGTGTGAAATGTTTCACATATATTGGATTAATAATTCTAAGAAAGACCGCAAAAGAAATACAAGTCTTTTGATGAGAGAAATTATTCTTGCGATAATATAATAAATTTATTATTTCAAACCATACAAAGCCTATAGATACACGTTATTCGATTTGCTGTTAGAAAAAACGTTATTTTTCAACAATTTAGGTTAGTTGCCATTTAGCATTTTATACTTACAATCATGTCTAAAATACCAAAAATACTCTATATGTTCTTTCCGTAAATAAGTGTATATAAATCTGAGAACCTATTCAATCCAACGTTTTCCTATGGTCTTGCAGAATAACATGACAAACCAATATCTGGTTAGTGTAATATCTTAATTGGATCAAATATCATATGACAGTGTATAGAAATTAGTTGTCTCTTCGTAGATACATTGTAGATTTTCCTCGTCATAAAAATTTGGAGAAAGACTAAACGTTTCTCTGGTTACATATGATTCAAACTCCAGAAAGTTTTGAAAATATGACTTCAATATTTGTTTATGGAAGAGAAAAATTTGACTTGCCTTCTAGTGCATTTGTATAATAAACTTAGGCTGAATTACTCTGTTTTGAATTGAGATACAGCTATAGTGCTGCTTAACTAAACCAGTTATTCAGACTGTAGTAAAGTCTCCACCTTTATTAATAGATTTCTAAGGTTTTGACCGTTGTTAACGGAAACTAGAATTTTGTTTGGCATTGTAGTAAATGAACAAAAGCCATTCATATTTAGTGATCGAAAATGTATTAATATGTGTCAAAAATTATTCATTTGAAAACATTACGAGTTAAATCATGAAGTGCACCTTTTATTGCATAGCATAATTGATGCATTTCAAGAAGTTTGTTTACTCTCAAACCTGTCCAGAGTTCAATTCACTTTAATCTTGCTAAATTATTAAAACTTTATATTAAGTCTGAGTTGTTGTAAACAATAAAATAAATTTTGGCCCTTACTTGTGTTCCAAGAATTTGTTATACGTCATTAGCCACAACGTTTCTTGATCTCGATATTGCATGGGAACCTATTCACGTATATCCACAAATCGAGCACTATGTTGATGCAATGCTAACTTGATATCAAAACCAAGTGCTGGATGTTCAAAATGTGAAGAAGTATATTATGCGGAATAATATTTACTATTCCATATTTTCTAAACGTAAGAAGTTCAATGAACGCATGACACTTTTGTAATAGTTTTGTGTGCCAAGGTAATTTTTTAAAGTTGGATATTAGTAGTCGGTGACAAAGTATGGGATTTCCACCGGAGTATATTTTTTCTTAAATAAATGTTTCAGAACTTTTATTTGTCAATCTATCACTGAAATTTGATATCGTGTTAAAATGATTTGTTCAGTCATAATTCAGTCAGCTTCGATGGTGCATTACTAAATTGCCCAAGATATCAAATGTTGATACCTTGAAACATATGATCAAATAGGTACGACAATTCAAATATAGATTTTCACAACTCTGGTTGCCTTGTGTTAAGAAATGTCGATGCATTAAATAAACGAATAAGCCAAGACCTAAACTCTTGACTGATTTGGCACATTATTGTCTAAATATTTCGTATCAAAAACCAAATAACAAGCGGGTTGTTAGAGGTAAAATATATAATATATTTAGCTCCAAAACATTCCGAAATGATTAACATATATGACAAAAATTGTGTTTATTGTGTGCATCGAAAGTTTAAAGCTCAACAGTAAACCATGAATTTACCAAAAATGCGCGAAAAAGTAACACGTTTCTCAGCTAAGAAGTTTTATTATTGTGTTACAAAGAAAGTAATGTAGGACGGAGTATTTCTTCATGTTGTTTAACGTGAATCAAAATTTCAAATGTAATCAGCGCGTCAAAACATTGTATACCACATTAACAATATATCAAGGCACAAAAAGTATTATTTTTCTACTTTTTTCACTACTAAGTGTCTGAACGCAGTAGTTGAAATTCACTACTAAGGATGTAAATACCCCTGAACAGGTAATGTGTTCATTGTGGATGGAAAGTATATTTGAATGTATTTTAATCACCGTTTTGATGATTATGTTTTTCGTTAATTTTAAAACCGTGGCGTAAATAAGTCAGAAAGAATGCTGATCTTAATTTGTGTCTGAGTAATATCCACCTGCTAACGAACAGTTTGGGAAAACACTATTTATCGTGAAAAGTTTTACATTGTTCAATCGAACTTACAAATGTTATGTGATTAAATAATCATGCAACTAATAGCGATTAATAGTATGCTAAACGGCTATCTGATGAAATTGACTTGTCAGTGTAATGCATTGGCTGAACAACACGGAATGTGTGAAGGAGAATTTCTATGCACCATCGAATTGGGTTGAAAAAACCTTTATCTAAGTATGAAAGCAGGTCAATCCAAGCCCATCTAGTTGACAAATGCTATTCACGTGAAATCCGAGGATACGTTCTTAGTCGTGTACACGTTTGTGATCTTACGTCACACTTTTACAACATCAACACTCACTAAACCATCATTATTTATATTTAGTGCAATTGTTTTCTTGTTTGTTTAACATTTATGTTAAAATATTTATTGATTTAAATTATAGAACTTGCATAACATTTTGATTATTTCCCAATAGATTATAAAGAACACAGGGAGAAAAGAAAAATAACATTTTCACTTTTGTTTTACCTTTGAATATGGCTAATTCCTTTTTTCCATTCGAGCGTATACAGGATATATGGGAGACCAAGATTGTAACAACCTGCCGCTATTTGTAATAAGTTAATTCCATTGGTTCGTTTAAGGTCAGGAGCTTCAGAACTGTTTGCCGTGGGAAAAATTATTCGGGCACCAAGCATAATGTATCGAAATGTTAACAGCTCTCAAACTTGAAACTGCATGTTGTTTAATGCTCGTAATTGATTCATTGACACAAACTCCAAATAAAATATTATCATTTGTAATAAGTTTATTATTAAGACATTGAAAATTTTCAATTACTTAACCCATTCTTCTAATAATCCAATCTATTATTCCCAATATATTTCCAGGATGAACTTGACGTGTATATTAAAGATACCGAGACAAAATTACTCATTTTGAAGCTGTTTGCTGAATGGTGCGGCCCATGTAGACGAGCAGCCCCGGAATTCGAGAAAGTTTCTGAAGAATTTGACGATGTCGTGTTCGCGAAGGCAAATGTAGAAGAAGTGGAGGTAGGAATAGATGCACGTAGTCAAAAATATCCGTCAGTACTATTACCCCAGATTGATGGATGTTGTTATTGTTCACGAAATGTATTTGTCTTGTTGTAGTCGGCTGCAGCAGACTTCGAACTAACCGGGATGCCGACGTTCCTCGCGATACGCCACGGCGAAGTGGTCGATCGCGTGATTGGCGGAAACATGGATGCTCTCCGTGCTATGATTATCAAGCATAAGTGATTTGACTGGATTCGTGTTATTTTCGTTACAGTAACGTCCGTCTATTTATAATGAACTATCATGCTACATTCAGGACAGATTTGCAATATTCACTCATGTATTCGCAAGAACCTTTGGCTCTGACAATGATCAAAAACAATGTTTTTCACTTGATTTCTATCATTGAAATGCTATAACATCAAATACACCGATTACTTATAAACGTGTTACTTATGAAAACATTCTTATAAAACATAACAAAATCCTAGTCGTTATTAGCTAAAATTGACAGCGTTTCGTACTTCTATACATGACGATTTATTTCAAAATCTTGTAACGTTTCATGTGTATTTTACATTTTTTGGACAAATTGACACCTGAATCAAATGGTTTTATAAATTGGGAGATTTTCAGACATTCGTTTTGCCAGTTTTCATGTCGCACCTAAAATGTATCCAGCAGATGAATTTTCTTGGATAATTTCTGGAAAACATTTAATCGTTTTGAAATATAATTAAGAATCATTATACACTACATAAAGTACCCCAGATGAGTTGTGAGAATTAGTTTTTTATCATTGTCTTAAGCCGATCACTAAACTTGTTTTAAACAAAACGGCGCTCTGTTTGATGCCTTCGAAGAGAGTCATAAGTGTTACAAAATTCAACGTTGCGTTCACCCCTCACTCACTCCCGCAGTCTCTCCCGTGCCGGGTGGCACAAAAATGAAAAGGGCGAAGGCAACTTCACCCTAGTGGTTCCCCCGCCGGGTCAAAACAGCTGCTTTCTGTTGCCGTCTGCACCGTGATCCTTGTGCTGTAGTTCCGCGTCCAACATTCTGCACCA
>JACCGJ010019168.1:0-41904 GCA_013407085.1 Atriophallophorus winterbourni | reverse complement strand
CATGGGTGTTTTGTTACAATGAATCAACAATTTACCCAAGCGAGAAACCTCAAAACTAATTATACTATAGACATTTGAAAACAACTGGAGAAAACGAAGTCGCAAAATTTCTCAAAGAATACATTCACAAGTTTGATGATTCAAGAATCCATGTTGGCATAAAACAATTAACAGAGTATGAAATGTTGGTTCAAGCAGAAGAAAAGGTTAACAAGCAACGCAAATAATACTATGTAATGCTACGTATATTCGGGTGAAATACTCACCATAGCCTAATACACAGCTGTTGACAAATCGTTTCTCAATGGAAATTTCGTAATGGGCTTCTCGATACCGGGATTGGTAATAACACTTTCGGGGAGTGCGTTCCAAACAAACGAATGGGGAATTTTTTATGTAGCTCAGTTCCTGCATAAGCAGTTGGAGTTAGGCTAATGCAATGAACGTTCAAACGGGTGATTTGGAATAGGTAATATTTTGTACGTGACTAAGCACTTCGAATGCTTCTACGAATCAGTGTACAGGGGCTCAACCGTTGTATTCTATCATCGTAATCTGTTTCTGGAAACGTCGGACATGTATGTTTGCACGTTTGTATATTTAATCAAGCAGGAAATATACTTTCGAACAAGCCGATTTAATGTAGAAGAATGCATTCCAATCTGAGTGCACAAGCGATTAATCAGGTCATGCATTCGCCTTGCGAAAAATAGCGTATCTTCTGGCGCAGGAATATTAGTACCGATACACTTAAGCTCTTCGTGTTTTTAGATTTATTTCCATTTGACCGGGTTTCATAGGCTACGTGAGTACTTTTGCAACCCACGTGAATGTTGCCTTATTGCAGCATTAAGAACAGGCGGATGATACATTAAATATTGAGAGTTCGAACAAATGACTCACTATCACCAGGTTCTTGGCCAATCAAATGGTTGGTGAATGAAAATTCTAAATAAATCAGTACTGGGAGTTGGAGGTGTTCATTTGACTCGATTTCAAACCGATCTTCGTCAAGCCAACCTTAATTCCCGCTAGCACTTGTACTCAGTCTGTGACTCTGCTTCCCTGGAACGTTCCTCCATCATAAATTTTGTTATCAATTAGTGAATCCGTTCTTGAACAGAAGTTAGATGCTACAATGTAGAGTAACTCTGCGTTGGTAACTTATTGATGGACACGCTGATAGTGACTTCAAGCTTACGGAATAGATTTTGTTCGCAAGTGCATTTCCGCCAATAGTTTCCGCGCCAGCACGTACTCCATTCCCGGTCCGCCCCTAAAACATTTAATTTTTCCGGTCTTATTGTAAATCGAAAATATTGAAAATTGGATGGAAGCAACATCAAAATATTAAGCATATAAGGGCCTTCACAGAACTCAGAATTCAAGAGTTGCTCGTTGCTCGTCATTTTATTTGTCGTAAGTTTAAGCGCCTTCGCACAAACAAAATGGTTTATCAATGACCGAGTCGAGGAGTTCTTAGCCTTGACCGCACGCGGATCACGTGCGGCCGTTTGTTTATTTATTCAGGCCATCCTATTCCAGGGCTCCGGGGCTATCGATCCGTCGTCCTGACTGACTGAACTTTGTGAGGTTGGTTGGAAAGAGGTTGCGCAAACTTGGTTCACAATAAAACGCATACATTAGGAAATAAATAATAATAATAATAATAAAAATAAGAAACAGAAAAGTGGAGATATCCATTTTAACAGTGGCTTCTATTTATAACATTGAAATATCTGTTTCTTTGGTTGTAGAACGGCCAAATATGTCGCACTACATGGAAGTTGGTACGATATTTTTGTTGACTGAGAAACTGGCTGATTTTCCAAAAAGACGCACATAGCTGAACGCTTAACAAGATAACAGGTTAACAACATAATCAGGTAGATTTTTCCAAGTAAAACAAACTCACACGGCAAAAAATGTCGTCTACAGTTGAGTCGGGAGTGAGGGACCGTTAGAATAAATGTGTGAGCTTTTGTCTTCTACGAGCCCCGTAGATTAAATAAACATTGTACAGGGTGATTTACAGTATTCAAAATATTGTAAACCAAAATCAAATAACCTTCGGAGACGACGACGTAGTTAATCGAATAAATTCAGGGTTTTGATTCGCTCATTGTATGGTTTCCGGCTAAGATTGGTGACAAGTTTGGTAGCTCGATGGTATATTCTTTGCAAAGTCGCAACATCTTTTTAAGCCATGGCGACCATGCTTGAACAGCCTATTCCATTGTGGGTCTGATGTACGTATTTATAATGCAGGGAATTGTCTGTTTTGAGAACCTACCGAAAATTCTCTTTAGGAGTGACAATTTTTTGTGACGCTTTGCGATAGACGGAGTTGCAGTGGCTCGACATCCCTAGGGTGTTGCTTATTAACACACCTAATTCCTTTTGTTCCATGGTCCACGAGAGGCTGTGTGTACTCGAAAAATATTAGAAATCCATATATTTTCCAAGGTTTAACATGTGACACTTTTGGAAATTAAAAAAATAGGTGATCTTTATGGACCACACGTGGAGGATGTCCAGATCCTTCTCGAGCAGTTCGTAATCTTCCGGCTTATTTATCATCTACAACACTTTTATATCTTCCGCGAACAGTACGATTTTATATTTGATAAAAACCGATAAGTGCGAGGAGGATTGTTCCGAGGACGGATCCCTGAGGCACTCCACTTGCCTCGGCTACCCACTTCGATAGAGCACAGTCCACAGAGAATTGAACAAGCCGATCAGTCAGGTAATTTTATAACCACGCTAATAGTCTACCGGTGATACCACAACGTTCCAGCTTCTGCAAGAGAATACTGTGGTTTACACTGTCAAATGCTTTCGACATATCGAGGTAACATACGTGGATGTTCTCCCCAACATCTACTGCTCGAGTCCAATCGTTAATGGTAAGGAGAAGGTTAGTAAGGCAGGAGTATCCGTTTCTAAAACCGTGTTGCGCTCCCGAAAATAGCTTATTTTCTTGATGGTATTTGCTCAGTTTGTTCGCCACGATCATTTGAGCACCTTGGATACGGCGGACAACAAGGTAACGGGCCTGTAATTTTCGGGCTTAGAACGCGACCCGCCTTTGAAAATCTGGGAGATTATACCGGATTTCTATTCCGTCGGTATGACACTTTGGGATAGCGATTCACAAAATAACTGAGTCAGATGTCCGCATAAAAATTGTGCACAATGCTTGAGTATATTTGGGGTAATTTTATCATAACCAGGGGAATTTCTGGGATGTAACGATAGTAGAGTTCCCCGCACCTCTTCTTTGGTAATGGTTATTGTGTCCAATGGTACAGGATGCGTTATTTATGGATCCAGTTGTATATCAACGACAAAATGCTGTAGCATAATAATTTACGAGAACATCCGCGGTCTCAGCAGCATTTGTGGTCATTCCGGAGGGCGTTCGGTGAAAAAGTTAATACTTTACAACACCACGGGATTACAGTATGAATGAAAATGTGAAAAGCAATAGTAAATAACGAATAGAATAAATCAAATTAATGGGTCATGAATAATGTTTTTTTCATATATAAGTCCAATTTGGCTTTAAATATCACCAGGCAAGGAGAGTAAACCACATTCTGAGGTGGATAATTCTAAAGGAATGTATCACAAATGGCAAAAATTACGCAGAATTTGGGACGTAAAGGGATAAGGAATGTCCACATGTCGCTTTCTTGTCACACACTTCAAACAAGTGTCTGAGTGGATGTCCTTTGCTAAACACAATTCTATAGGTCACATTAATTTCGCGTCGTATCCTCCTTTGGGTAAAGCCACAAACCCAAACGTCGCAATCTTTCGGTGTACGGAACATTTCGAAGAACCTTCACTAACTTTGTTGCTATGTGACAGATTTTATTAAAGAGAGCCAAGGGGCCCAGATAGCTATCGTATACTCAATCGTAGGGTAAATGTAGCCTGCCAACGATGATCTTCTAAATATTCTTCGAAAGATAACTAAAAATCTGATGGCTTGTTGATATATATTCTGGTAATGAACCGTGTGTTTCAGGTTTCCACTAATCCATACTCCAAGATCTATTCCGAACGAGCTCCATGCCAAGTTTTCAGTTCCCGATCAATATGTCGTAATGCAGTGGTTTTGTAAATTGTTGGCGTCTTTCAACATAAATAATTAAATCTTTGAAATGACTCGTATTTTGAAATAGTTCTTCCAACCCTGTTGCCATTTGCATTGTCACCAACATGAAACATGGGTAACCTCTGTGGTAGGCCGGGGTAATTAATTAACAGAAGGATAAATTTTAGTCTTACAGGCTGGACGGATACTAATAAGAGAAATATAAAAATTTAAACCAGTCGGAAATTTCGCATCATAGCGACGAATGTTAGAATGTGTGCACAGAGCAAGACCATTTCAATGAAACGATTGACCTATTCATAAAGTAGTAAACCCAGACCGTATAATTATTTCATAATTCGACCAGACAAAACAGTTATGTCTCCTTTCTTCCGGCAGTTCCAGCCGTTTTATAACCAATTTATTTTTATGCCTATGATAACGGTTCGACTATTAACTGTTTTTTCACACGGTGTACTACATACGGAATATGATAAATAAATTATTTTATTTCCTCAGTACATAATGGCAATCAAACGTTTAACCGGCTTTGTTTTGCTTAAGGCCGCTTCACTAGCTATCAGGTGGATTCGATACATTTAAATCTATCGATCGATCGCTGCTTAGTGAAATCTTGGGTCAGTCAAATGAACCGTTTACTGTAGCACGAATTGTGCGTTTTTGACTGTGTTTGTCTACTCTTTTGATAACCATATATTTTACATACGTTCAAATTGTCGCAACTGTCAGGTAATGTCTATTTCAAAGCTGTTATTTTCTGTATTTTAGTGGTTTATTCTAACTGTGCTGGTCCTCATTGGCTCAGAAAAGGCAACAATTTCCTTTTCAAAAGCTGAAGACCAAGTTAACGGAAGCACAGGTTAGAAATTTCGAGAACTGTGTTCAATGATGTCACAAGATAGACGAAGGGAAGAACACACATTGAGGAATACTGTTTCAGCAAATATTCTCCCGTCACAAAGTTCAAGCGCACCAGGAAAGGATCAAAGAGCAAGTGGTGACACTGGTGACGATAATTGCACGGAAGGTAAAGTTCTCCGTGCCAGATCAGACACGACCATGACATCACATTCTAATCCTTCAGATTCACACTTACAATTATTTGTGGAACAACATAGTGAAGAAAACAAAAAGTCGCAAGCATATGACCCTAGTGGAAATGGAAACTATGGAGCCGATGACAAAGAACTTGCCCCGGAAATCAATAATGCGGCATCGAGCTCCGGTCAATCACTCTTGGTTCATAAAAAGATAGCTGGAGACGAACAACAGAATGATGAAAAAGAAGGACAAGAAAAGTCATCTACCGACTCTACTAATTATTCCATTTCAATATCACCCTGTTCAGACAATACGGATAAAGTTGTTTCTAATTCACCAATAACCCGGTCGCTGAAAAGACAAACCGTTAAGGAAGAAAATATCGATATCGATGATGAGTTACAACAGTTTCCAATGTTTCAAAAACCAAAAGAACACAGTGAAAGAAATGCACAACGAAAAGAATCGTTTGATTACCATCTACCAGCTAATGCTTATTCTCAAAACACAAAAATTCCCCCAAACTATTCCGGTTACACAATGGGCCGACAGACATCATTACAACCTGAACTGAATATGGCGCCCGAAAATTATGGATATTCCCATACAGAAGAGATATATAATCCAGAAATCCAGCATGCATTCAATCCCGTCGAGAACTACATGTTGGCAAGTTCGAAACGGAACATAGTAAACCCGAAAAAGACACCTTCAAGTTACAATGCGCTTGATTCTAAACAGACGCGCACAAATACCAATTATCTTGTGAATGCTTCAAGCCCTACGGCAAATCCGGAGTGGCCTTGTCCAGGACAACCTGCACCGACTACCCCGGATGCCTCAAATGCAAGCACCGGCTACGGAGATGGTTGTAACAAGACAAATCTCATAGTGAATTATTTGCCGCCGTTCATGTCACAGGAGGAAGTCAAAGCACTCTTCTCAAGTATCGGAGAAGTCGAGAGCTGTAAACTAGTACGAGAAAAGGCAACAGGAGAAAGCCTCGGTTATGCGTTTGTCAAGTATATATGTCCTGCGGATGCAGAGAAGGCTATTCGAACACTTAATGGACTCCGCTTACAGAACAAAACGATCAAGGTTTCGCTGGCCAGACCAAGTTCAGAATCCATTAAAGGGGCAAATTTGTATATCTGCGGATTACCGAAAAAAATGACACAGGCGGAATTAGAGGAACTATTCAACCAGTGTGGTCGTATTATAACAGCTCGAATATTATACGACAATAAAACTGGATTATCACGCGGTGTGGCATTTATAAGGTTCGATCAACGACATGAGGCGGAATTAGCTATACGTCGCCTGAATGGATATCAAGCTCCTCCAGAACATCCTAACGGCCCACCAAGCGAACCGATCACTGTGAAATTTGCCAATTCACCCAACTCTATCCGACACGACAGTCTGAGCTTGGCTTTACTTAAGCAAGCGGCTCAATTGCAATCAGTTGCTGCTTCGGTTGTAACACCCCCTTCTCGAAGTGCTGCAACTGCTGCTGCAACCGCAGTCGCTGCAGCAGGCTTGTTCAACCCATTTCAGCAAATCGCTACAATTTCAAATCGTCTGAAATATTCCGGGCTGGCAGGAAGTGCAGCATCAGCAGGATCGAACCCAGCTGATTTTCTACCAGCAATGGCAAGTGCCGCGGCGGTGGTTAATCCATTATTAGCTCCTGCGGTAGCTGCAAGTTCAGGGGCTTTAACTGCTACAGGATGGTGCATATTTGTCTACAATCTGGCTCCCGAAACGGAGGAAGCAAATCTATGGCAACTATTTGGACCATTTGGTGCTGTTCAGACGGTGAAGATTATTCGTGATCCTGCAACAAACAAATGCAAAGGTTTTGGCTTCGTAACAATGAGCAATTATGAAGAGGCATTGTTAGCCATTCACTCACTTAATGGGTTCGCGTTAGGTAATCGTGTTTTGCAAGTGTCCTTCAAAACAACACCAAACGCTAAATTGAGACCGCCATCAACTAATACACCTCCGCCAACTGCAAGTCCGTTGCCATCTGGATCAATAAGTGGGTTATCGAACGCGCAGCATATCCAATCGCCTCAAAGTCAAATAAATTCTGAAATGACCACCAGTTCTAGTTCACGTTTCGCGAACATAACTCCTCCAGGATTTGTTCCTCAACAAAACCAAGCCCAACACGCACAGCAACAAACGCTTCAGGGCAACCAACCTCATTCAGTGACACAACCCAACCTAACTAATGCGACTACTCGGCCACCTTCGACACAGCAACCATATAGAACAGCCAGCCCGCAAACGAATAAATCTCTTTTGGCTCAGTTTCCAAATGCGGGTGCGCCTGTTCAATTGGGAAGTGCCGGACGAGGATTCAAGCCAGTAAATTCAGCAGTACCTACAGCTGAGTCTACCCCGGAACTGTCGGAGTCTTTTTCTGGTGCTTTGTCACTAAAACCTATGCAGCTGACTCACCCTACATCAGTAAGCCAACATGAAAAGCAACGAACTCAAAACAAGAAATTGTGCATGATAAAGAATAATCTGACTGGAGCTGATAATTCCACTACACAACTGGAATCAACGTAAACGAATAAATTCGATTGCAGTGGATGAAAAATATGTCTGTTTTTGAAACTGGCGTAGCAAATTTTCTCCGATCTAATTTTGACCGTTATAATTAGGTCGTAACACTGGGTTTGACTCTTGTGTTTCGTGCATTTATGTTTCTATTTGTCTTTCCGCTAAACACTTAGTTGGTATTTTGTTGAGTTTCCGCGAAATGGCAGTTGGTGAACGGATTTTTCCTTTTTGCATTGTTTTATTAAATTTCATAGTGAACATTTAGGTAGCTCGAAGCGGCAAAGGTACCATTACTGATTTCTATTATCTCATGCTTTCGTGTCATTAACAAGAAAGCTCGCCAGCTCATCTAATCCTTGACAATTTTCCGAAATAAACAATAAAGTTGACTTGCGTACAAAACTCGTCCATCAGAAAACGTTCACACTAGACCACAGCAGACCGGATGACTACTGAAAAAGAACTACTCAAACTACATACAAGTTCGGACTGCTGACACTGGAATGGTATGCTTTTCTCACCTCCGCTCGTGTACCTCAATGCGTCACTGATGGCATTTTAGTTAACCTTTTTTTCTCAAAAATACGTTACTGTATGTCACATGACAACGTTATTTTAATAAGTTCAATATGATTGTACATATTTTACTCCTAATTGTACTTATCCAATGAATTTCACCGTTCATTTCGATAAACTATGTTCGAGTACTACGACTTTTGCCAATTAGCGTAGCCTCACGTTATCGATTGAAATGCAAGTGACCAATCACATACAAGATAGCTTTGGCCAATGGTTAATAAGCTGGTTGGAGCATTTACTGGTTTAGTTATGGCTGCTTCTCTGGTGAAGTTTGGTGCTTGCGTAGTGCAGGCTGCCCTGGATCGGGCTTCTTTGCGCGTTGATTCACTTTGGAAGGTAGGTATAGATTGCTTGTTATTTTAATATAATGTTAGTTTGGTTGTGAATAAAATATCTATAACGGAATGGTGCGTTAGATTAAAAAACAAATCTTTACTAGCATCTAGAGCAGGCCATGTTAAAATCAAAAGTTTGATATCGTTGTAGTCGCTTTGGTGTTGTTTCAATTTTTTGATGTCTCATATCTGCTATTTGAAGCAATATTGCATCAGGCGTAGTTGACGGGGATCCGCAGTTTCTGTCATTTGGGAGTTTTATTGCGACATTGAACAACGAAGTTCACAAACTAATATGGTATGAAAGCACAAGTCTGATCCAGGCAAAGTGCCGCACAGTCACAGACTTCACGTGGGCTAAGATACTGTTAGGTTGACCAGACCTGGACAGATATGAGGAAGAAAAAAGAACAGGAAACGGTAGTGAGACTCCAGCCTGTTTCAGCATGCAGCTCACTCAGATAACAAAACTATCGACCTCCCCATTCATGGTATATTCACTTAATAGTTTGGTCCGAACTTGATTTAAACTTCGGTATAGTTTTAAATCATTTTTAACTAAGGTTACGACAGACCAACTTTTAACGATGAATCTACATAGCGGGTCGAAGTCAACATATTAAATCTGGAGTGGTCACATGATTTGCAAAAGTTTAAATACAGTAGAGTATCAGTAGAAACCGGTACCGCAACCTCTTGATTTATAGTATCATCTGCACAAGCACTACGCCTATATGCTAAGACCATTGATGAGAAACATGCGCACTGAAACTCCGAACAGATACTCTAAGATAACATATTGCTTCATACGTTGGTAGTAGCCTGGTCACAAAATTAAATCAAGCGTGTAATCATAAACACACATTTACCACTGTTTTGTCTTCGATTAAGTCATTGTATACCAACAAACCAAAGTCGGTGTCGCACATCTTCCAGGCTGGGGTCCCCGCGATCAGATATCGAAGTGGTTAGCTACGCTTCAAAATATGTTCCGAAACCGTCTTCAGTTGCGGTCTGGCACTAAGCGTTTTCGTGGAGTGTGTGCTTAACCATTTGTATTAATAGTCAATAGTATATTATGGTACAAAAAGCTATGAGCTTAAAATATAACCATAGGATAGTCAGTACAGGGGGTCGGGTGGAGTTCAGCGGGTTCGGCGTCAATCGCCAAAGTTCAGTAAAGGGTGGGGTTATGTATCATAACAGTCAATACAGGGGGAGATGAATCGGCGAGGTTCCGTAAACGTATCTGGAAAGGAAGAGGAAAATGGGTGCAGTATCGGGAAGAAGAAAAAGCGAGAATCCATTAAACTTGTTGAGAAAAATAGAGATAAGCGTCAAGTCGCTTTTTAAAAATCGAGAGCGATGGGGAGGTTACGACAAAAACTGGTAGATCATTCCAAAAACGAGAAAAGCTTGTTTTGATGCATGGCAGTGAAAACCGCAAGGAAAATATCATGCTGACGTGACTCTATTCGTTCACGAAACTTGATTGAATACAATTTCCATTCGATAGAACCCGTATTTGTTTTAGTCCCATCATTTTCCATCTTTTAAGATTTTAATTTTTTCATGGTTGTATGACAGTTAAGCATCCGGTAAGTGCTACTAGTGTAATGCTATCTCGGGTGATTATGATCATGATGATGATACCAACATTCAAAAATGCTACAGGGAGACTTAGGAACAGAATTGCAGCTTACGCCTCACCCCAGTTCTCGTGTTAATTTGTCACCTAGGTGTTATCTGCCACTCAGGTAGCACTTCGTTAAGTTATTTTGCCACCGTTAATGATCCTCTCACAGAAACGCTGGAGCCCCACTGCCACAATTATCCCTTATATCTAGGCTTAAGCAACCTGACAATATATAATGGATAACGTTACTTTCGTAAAAAATGCTTAACTGCCGTACGCTCATGACAAATTTAAATGAAAATGAAAAATAAATTAAAAAGTTGGGTAAGAGCAGAGCCTGACAGTATATCAGCCCACACGCAGCCCACGCTTTGCTTGACTTCAGGCGTGTGATTTTATACATGCAGTCAACACGTGTTGCCTAGCCAAATCTTGAAATCCCAAGTAATAAATAATAAGTGAATTTAAACACAGTCGCGTGTGAGGAATTCAGATGTCATTTCCTTCAAGTTTTCGAATACTAAAAGTAGTTGGAATAAGCTCTCACCAATCAAATATCCCGATGCATCTCATATCGTCTGTGACAAAACTTACTCCGATAGCGCACCTTTTCTAACTCAGTAGAATTACCTTCACTCAAAATAAGAGACAAAGGCGAATAATTGACACCGTAGAACCAGTTTTCGTATGATATGTGGAGCCCGGCAGCCCCAAAAGGCAATCAAGTTAGGCTATTGAAACTGGTTTCAAACCTTCGTTGCACTTTGGAATCGTTAATTATTGGAGGGATTTCTTGGGAAATCCTTGAGATAAAAATTATTGTTCACTTTCCTAAGTTGTGAATATGTATTCATGGATGAAATCACAAGCTTGATCCATACAAAATGCCTCATAGTCATAAACTGCATCTAGACTAAGATACTGTCAGGTTTCCCGAGCCTAAACAGATATGAGAAATGAAAGTGCAGATGGCAGTGGGACTCCAACGTGTTTTTGCATGCAGCTCACTATCGGTGGCAAATCAACTTAGCACGTTTTTGCCTGTACAACACAGGTACTGTGCGATTGCACATCCCCGAAAAGCTGGTCAGTAGGTACCGTGTATCTCGATTTGTCATTTAGATCCCAACAGGATGCATTTAGTCGTACATTAACTGGAAGGGCTCTCCAAATCACCAAGTAATGCCGTGTCATTCACGTTATCCCCAAATTTTGCTTTCTTTTGAATTGATTAATAAAAGCGACATTATTATGAAAAAGAAAAGCTTATAAAACAAACTCAATTAATAGCATCGTGGCGCATAGTAAATACCAAACGAAACTGTAAACGTGCTTGGGGTATTAACCGCGCCAACAGTAGTGTCAAACGTACAACAACAGAGAAATGACGGGCCGCACCAAACTAGTTGATAGCGAAGCAACAAATATTTCATTGTGCGACTCCTCCTTCGATATAGCTTAAATGAATAAAGCTGTTTTCCCTTCTCATAGTGGGTTCATGCTTTGTCATGTCTGTGGAATGAAAAATTGGCCTCGTGCATTGAAGTTTCTTTTTATCAGGTCTGGTGTCAGTGAATCTTCAGTTTTTATGCCAAGTTTTGTCAGCCTTGAAAGTGAAATCGAGATGGGGTCTGCATTTATTTTCTTAGGTGGTTTGCTAACAAGCGTAATCGAAAATGAATAAAAACTGGCTAGGAATGGAAAGGCATTTATTTATATGTATTAATGTCTTGTCAACTATTAGCGTTGGCTTGATTTATGAGTATCAGATGTGATAAGTCTTTCAGCTGCTGGAGCAATGCTGAAAGATGGTCTGTTTGAAATGCGTGAATGTGATGAGGAAATTTCGAAGGCCTAATATAGGTTAGTTATCATGTAGCAGCTTTTAATACTCTCGTTATGTTATTTTGTACGATAAAATGACTGCTCAGGCGGCTGTTGGAGAATTTAGCGGAATTTCGAATATAACAGGACTCACTTTCGAACGAAATACACAGGTTGGACCTAATTGTTGGTCACGTTTTTTACTCAGTTTATTGTCAAGCGGTACTAAAAGACTTGTAATTGAACATTGGGGTTGTTGTATCAAAAAGGCTTGTAGATTTACTCGGAAGTTACTACTGTTCGTGATTAATTGTCATAGTGTGGTAAAGTTGAATTATGCGATATGTGCATGTATGTAATCATAAGTCTGATCTGAGAAAAGTGCCGCACAGTAAAAGACTGCACGTGGGTTAAGATACTGTCAGGTTGCCCAGACCTAGTCAGGTATTGGAAAGGAAAATAGCAATTGCAGTGAGACTCCAGTATTTATTCGCATGCAACTCATTACCGGTGGCAAATCAATTTAACGCGGTGTTAGCTGCACAGCACAGAAGCGCTGCACGGTTGCACATACGTCCAATCGTAGTGAGAACCGTGTTTCCGCATAGAGCTCAGTATGTTTTGATGAAATCACAATCCTGATCAAGACAGATATGAGAAAGGAAAATTGAAATGATATTGAGACTTCGGCGTATTGTCGCATTTAGCTCACGACTAATGGCAATCAACTTAGCAGTGTGTACTGTATGTATGTATGTATGAAAGCACAAGCCTGATCCAGGCAAAGTGCCGCACAGTCATACTGCACGTGAGCTGTGTACTGTATAGTACAGAATTGCTTCATGATTGCGCATCCGTGTGTCGATTTGCACTGGTGTGCAATCGTGCAGTATTTCTGTGCTGTACGGCTAACATCGTGCTAAATTGATTGGCCAACGGTAGTGAGCTGCATGCTGAAACACGCTGGAGTCTCACTACCATTTCTATTTTTATTTACCCCTCATATCTGTCTAGGCTGGCAACCTGACAGTAATATCGCCCACGTGCAGTCTCTGACTGTGCGGCACTTTGCCTGGATCAGGCTTGTGCTTTCATACATACATACATACATCCGTGTCGATACGATACAATAAACGAGTCGGGATTAAACACCTGAATTCGTATTTACAACCTGCAGTTTGAAAAGTGAACTTTTCAAACATCGTTTAATCGGACTAATCATAAGTACACACGGATGTGCAATCGTGCAACACTTCTGTGCTGTGCAGCTAACTGCGCTAAATTCGGTAGTGAGCTGTATGCGATACACCCGGAGTCTCACTTCCATTGCTATATTCCTTTCCCATATCTGTCTAGACCTGGGCAACCTGACAGTATCTTGGCCCTCGTGCAGCCTTTGACTGTGCTGCACTTTGCCTGGATAAGGCTTTTGATTTCATACCATGCATACATACATCATAAGTAACGCTTCCGAATCACGCGTCTACCGAAATCGTAAGTATTTATATATTGAATCACAAGCCAGAAAACAAGCAATGTCCCAGCAATAGACTGAAATACTGTCAGGGCGCGGAGATACAGACTATATGAGAGCTAATCTTGATTTTTCCCCAGCTGTTAATACACTATCCCCAGCTATGGGGTCTATCTATATATATATAATAATTATATATATATATATTATATATATCTATAATAGACTATAATATTATATATGTTTACACAATCATTTAAAAATGAACAAGTGCCACCCGGCAATGCACGAGAAAAAGAAAGAAAAAAGGTACAATATGAGGGGGATTTTTTTGTCCATTGTTCCACATGTCGATTTTTTGATTTTTTTCACAAATTTGAGGGGGGAACACAAAATAGAATGCACTCTCTCCACTGTTGCCGGTTCTCAGCCATCGTCGACAGCGTGTCAAGCCACAGACACTCACTATCCCTTGGAACCCACCCAGGAAGCCGCGTTCGTCCGACCCGAGCTAAACCCGACGTCAAGCGTTTTAAGGCCTTCTTCCAGGTCAGCGGTTGTCCATCTGAACACCGCGCCAGCCTGGGCCAACCGACACACGCAGCGCGCGGAAGGGTAGGCGCTCAGGCTTCATTCTCAAGACATGCCCTAGCCAGCGGAGACGGAAACGGTCGATCAGGTCTCGTAGCATCAGGCTGTACCACACCTAGAACACGGTGCCCTCACTTCAACGTTGCTATGCGGCGTTTTGCCACCACACTCATGCAGCTCCGTAAACATCCGATTGTTCAAAAACACCTCCAGAGCCAGAACCGATCTCCTCTGCGCGCTGTATATATATTCTATTCAATATATCTATATATATACTATTCTAAATATATATATATATATATATATAGTGCCCGGATGTTCAACTCGTGCGTACTATTGTGCTGTGCGGCTTAACACCGTGCTAAATTGATTGACCAGAGGTATTGGGCTGCATCTGAAACAGGGCTGGAGTCTCACTACTATTTTAATGTTGCTTTTTTCTTCCTCATTCTTCCTAGGCCTGACAACCTACAGTATCTTAGCCACGTGCAGTCCCTCTGCTGTGCGGACACTTTGCCATGGTCAAGCTTGTGCTTGATTCATATAGAGTATGGTTATTGTATAGTTATTTGCTTTTTCAACCATAAATTTTGAATCTAGAGTGATAATGAATATTTAATGTCATTAAGACTGCAGAGTGTTCTCATCTGCAGCGCATTATCGGTAGCTATCGAAATGCGCGTCAATAATGGACAATACTGCGCATGCTATAGCGGATTCGTCCTCCGTCGACGGCTAGCATTAAATCATCTTCATATTCTATACATAGACGATGACTGCACGTATGCTATGATACCGTATTTTTAAAGCTACTCCAACTAGCTTTATTTCCTCCGATCTGGATTATTTCTAGCAATAAGCAGACAATTTTAAGCACAAAGAATGCTGATCGGCAAGGTAAACCTTTTTCGAATGTCATGCATTATATTTAAACCCCTGTTGTTTTACTATTTACAGGCGTGGCCGAGGTCAAACAACTCAATAACATGTTTATCTGTATGCCAACTAATTGTCATACACCGATGTTTCAACCTGTCACATTTTTAGACTGTAGATACGTTCACTGAGCAATTTTTATTAAACGTTTCACCATCAGCCTTAATGGATTCAACTACCTCGGTATTGATGGTTAACCAGGTATCGAATAACTTCCGTATGCTCAAGGTTCCCGTTGTGGCCGATATCTGAGGCGTGTTGCGATGTTGTTCATCTGTTTTCCCGAGTCTTGAAATTTTGGACGTTTATCTGGTACAAACGCCTGGATTCTCTTTGTATTTCTTATCTTTATGGTGTCATAAATAAGCCGATTGCCTGGCCACTTATGAGTTACCTTTGTAAGTGTTGTGTTCAAGCTCTTATAGTTTCGGATATCCCATTGACTTTAGGTGACCCGCCGATTTTACTCTCCCTTCTTACAACAGATATTTAACTTTTTCGTATGAAGTATCATTTCGTTAAGGTTTCGGACTTGCTGTTATTCACTAACAACCGACTTGTTCTTGCTGATCGAGTTTTAATTTTTTTATCGCCTCATGAAAATTCGACCGCATGAAAGAGTGAGCAGAATCGGCAATGTGCAGCAATACACTTCGACCTTACATGGTGGTGTTAATATTATAATGGTGCATCATACTCAGAAAGCTCATCTTGTTTCTTGTTTGCCTTTGATTATCCACTCAGCCTACATCAAGTTTAGTTCCTAACCTGTCCTCCACGATGATAATGTCGGTGTTGGATGATACATAAATGTTGTACGAGTTGTAATTATGCGCAATTTTTCAATTATCAGCTACACGATGAATATTATGGCGCAACATAGAGCCATTCGTTTTGTTGTATGGTATGAAAGCACAAGCCTGATCCAGGCAAAGTGCCGCACAGTCAGATACTGCACGTGGGCGATATTACTGTCAGGTTGCCCAGGCCTAGACAGATATAAGAAATAGAGAATAAATATGGTAGTGAGACTCCATCGTGTTTCAGCATGCTACTTAAGTTATAATCCGCTATCATTAAACTAACGTATTAATTTGATTGCAATTTAATTGCTGCTTACATGTTTTCATCAAATCCCAAAATATACAGGAGCAAACATGCGTGATCGCGCTGTTCCGGCGCTTCGGCTGCAAATTCTGCAGATTAGAAGCCTCCAATTTGAGTCAACTCAAAGGTGCACTTGACAAAAGAAATGTGCGGTTAATCGGTATTTCCTTTGACGAAGACGGTCTGAAGGACTTCGTGGATGGAGGCTTCTTTAAGGGCGGTGAGTTATATTCGTTGCTTACCGGCTCCGTCGTAAAACAAAATTACTTTTCTCTAATAGGCTGTACATTCTTTATCCGTCATTGCCTTCCATTGTCAATCCGTCGTGATTCACTGGGCAAATGCTAATCGACGTTTTCTTTTGCGCGATTATGTATACATGGTATTGTATGAAAGCACAAGCCTGATCCAGGCAAAGTTCCGCATAGCCAGAGACTGCACGTGGGCTAAGATACTGTCAGGTTGCCCAGGCCTAGACTGATATGAGGAAGAGAAATGAACAAGAAATGGTAATGAGACTCAAGCCTGTTGCAGCATGCATATCACTACCTCTGGCCAATCAATTTAGCAAGATGTTAGCCACACAGCATAAAGTACTGCACGATTGCACATCCGTGTATATTGCACATCCGCGATTATGTATGGGTGACAGGGTCTAATTTTCTGCCGAAGTTATTATCGTTTTACCTGGCTACAATAAGAACCGGAGTTAATCACGTTTCCCGAAATGTCTGCCAAACTCAAATTTTCGTTCGTTAACTGGTCCCTTGATACGAGTCTACGCTTTGATGAGGCATACGCTGAAGTTGTTCGTAATGTATGTCATCAGTTAAGAACCATATGATGCTGAACTTTTGATTAGTGCTAGATAGCCCCAATCATTCAGACAAGCGATAGTGCTGTGTTGCATCTAGATTTTGATTTACCGTAGTCTTCTGGTGAAACTAGGCAATCGGTTGCAATTGTATAAAGTCACAAGTCTGATCCAAGTAAAGTGCCGCACAGTCATAGACTGCACATGGGTTAAGATACTGTCAAGTTGCCCAGGCTTAGGCCGATATAAGAATGAAAATAGAAATGGTAATGAGACTCCGCGTGTTTCACCATGCCGCTCACTAGCGGTGACCAATCAATTTAGCACGGTGTTAGCCGCACAGCACATAAGTTCTGCACGATTGCCTACCTGTGTCTATATTACTTCGGCATGTCACGCCGTGTTTCCTTAAGTGCGACCGTTAATGAAATGGGATTAAACATTCACACCATTTTATAATTTTCGGCATTTCCATGGCAATCAGACAATTTCTCAGCTAACGTGCAGTCTCAAGCCACGCAGAATCCGTTTGCATTTTTGTTTAGTGCTTACCTTGTTTGGCCCCACTCTATACTTGCTGTATGGCGTTCACCACAAAGCTGTCGCATACTCCCGCCTGTTTTTCGAACTCCTACAGACTGTTTTTCGTCGGCATGCAAAGACTTTGGGCTAACAATCAGCATAAGCAAGACCAAAGTCCTTGGTCAAGGGACTGTATCGCTACCAATCATCACTGTTGGAAACTGTCAGGTTGAATCAGTACATCAGTTCACATACCTTGGTTCAACCATTGCGGATAACCTCTCGCTAGACACGGAGATTGATAAGCGGATTGGCAGAGCAGCTGTCATTTTGTCCCGTTTGAACTCTCGTGTTTGGGGGTAACCGCAAGCTGACTGTAAAGACAAAGATGATGGTATACAGCGCGTGCGTACTAAATGCTTTACTATACGGCAGTGAAACCTGGACCACCCACGCAAGACACGAACGGAAGCTGAATGCTTTCCATCTACGAGCATCCGTCGTATCTTGAACATATCGTGGATGGACAGAGTGACTAACGCTGAAGTGCTTTCAAAAGCTGGTCTACAGAGCATGTTCACCCTATTGCGACAGCGCCGCCTGCGGTGGCTTGGTCATGTCTACAGAATGGAAAATGGTCGTATTCCGAAAGATCTACTCTATGGTGAGTTGCAACTAGGAAGTCGACCATTGGCAGACCGCACTTGTGGTACAAAGACGTTTGCAAAAGAGATATGAAAGCTCTTGGCATTGACCCGGCGAGTTGGAAGAACTTGCTCTTGACCGCTCACATTGGAGGCACTGTGTAAAGCGTCGTCTGCAGCTGGGGAGGAGCAGATACAGCTCTTGGCTGCTGGACGCAGATCACGCCGCCGCGTGCAACTGATGCAATACAACCGAGTTCTGACTTTCGTTGCCAGCGCTGCGGGAGAGATTGTTCCTCCCGAATCGGACTGTTTAGTCATTCCAAAAGCTGCAAAACTTGAACATTCACGCGATTGTGATCTACATCCATGGTCGACATCGACCGAAGGAGGCCAACAACAACAGCTTTAGTCGAAATCGTCTAACTTTTAGCCTCGACATAATGTTTAAGAAAATCGGTGTACCGAAAAATACTGGCTGATTTCTTTCACGTTATTTTATCAACTTTGTTTCTCATTTTATCACTGTTTTAAAGTTGACGGGACACGGTCCAACTATCTGCAAACAGCACGAAACCGATCACGGAGTGTAAGCAATGGGTTATTGAGCAGAACGAGAAACACTCGTGTCCTTTTTATTGTTGCATTCTGACTATAATTCGAACCGTTTTATACTCTTTTGCTCTAGAGCGCTTGCGATCACTACTTCGTTTTACATAGGTCTCTTGTTCTGCCAGCAAGCCTGGCAGTCTGGATGTAGAGTTGCATAGCTGATATCACGTTTTAACCCCAAAAGAGTTGTGTGCTTGTTTTCAGCAGGAAAGGTTATGCACAGAGTGATACATTCAGAATGCTTCGGCTCGAATAGGGAAGAGTCCTGTTAAATTGCGTAGCTAGCGATGAACTGCATTAGCTACAAGGTCGTAGCCTTGTATAATTCGTTTAGAATGTTCTGCGTATCTAAGTTCCTTATGGTTTAGCTCATACGAGAGTAGATAATTAAATTAGAACATTTAGATGATTAAATACTCCCAACGTTACGATGTTTAAAACCACACATTGGCACAAAGCCCATATGATCGCACCTCATAAGGTCAACTTGAACAAAGCGATTTGGGCCTGACTGGGTCGCCATTGTCACCTAAACTGGCGTTAGGACCACAGCCCAGCTATTTCACCAGATAATATTGATTTTCTGATGAAATTCACAACATTCATTATTGTTCAAGAATGCATGCTGTGCGGCCAATATCTTGAGGTTTTCTTGGAAGTTGCTCTACGCCACTTCTCATTCACGTTAATGCAACTCTATAGCCTTTCCATATCCAAATAGAACTTTTAATATGGCAGAAAGTTTATAGAAAGAGCGTCCTTTGTGTTTATTTTTCACCATTCTGCAAGTTTCCTCGAGATTTTCTGTTGGAGACTACTCCGTAATCGTGTATCTCTCATGGCTACGGAGGATTCAGGTGAGGGTTTTCATCCATTAAGTTGATCGTCTACGCTGACTGACAGACACCATTTGGAAAGAACGAACTGGTTTGTCTTCACGGCTAAAATTTACGACACTTTCGCAATTCTTATGAAATCGTAACTCGTGTAATCGGAGTTCGGTCGATCATAATCTCATTTACTTTTTATTTACGTTATAGGGTAACGTAAACGTTTGCCGGTTCATCACCTTTATTAAACTCTAATCACGGAATTCGCTCGCACATGCCTTTCATTCCGTTTCAGCGGATTATATTTATGCTAGAGCTCTCAACTGTTTTACCCGACTTAAACACACTTACAACGGATTTTTGTTCATTGTAAGATTGGTTAGACAAGCGAACCTGAAGCTTTTCGTGTACTTGCCGCCATGCTGTTTCATAAATCAATGTTTTCGTTAGGTTACAACCAACATTGTGAAATGGCTTGCCTCAGGTTTCGCCGGTACGAGGCGTTCGAATTAATAAATATGCCAAGTCCACGAACATTTCCACCGCAACCTTTGATACCTTTTTACACATAAGTCTAATGGATAATCACTATTAATAAGAATAACCCTACATGTATGAATGAATGAAAGCACAAGCCTGATCCAGGCAAAGTGCCACACAGTCATAGACTGCACGTGGACTAAGATTCTCTCAGGTTGCCCAGGCCTAGACATATAGGAGAAAGAAAATAGAATAAATGTATAATTGTATAAATTTATATGTATATGTACAATAGTATGCGTAAATCTGAACATTTTCACATAACGATCAGGTTAATCGTTAGCACCCCATGCTGGCATACGCCTTTTGTTAGATAAACTTGAAAACAATCTAACTACTTATAAGTAGTTTGCTTAAGCTAACCTTACATCACATGTAACTATCAAGGTGCATCTTTTTTTCTATTTTTCTTGTTATACCAACTTAACCATACAGAACTATTCTTGGATCCCCAACGAAAAACGTATGAAGCCTTGGGATTCAAACGAGTTTCTATGCTCTCTGGCTTTTGGTCGCTATTGACCAAGTCTGGTCGTGATTTGAATGCCACCGCTAACGTGAGTTCCTGTCTTTTTCCGTATTTGATATTCCATGTGCCTTTCACCACCTTTCTTCACTAATCATTCTCGATCTTGTTCTTACATCGGCCTTCTTGGATAATTCTCTCACGAAAGACAATCAATCATTGTTCTACCCATCCAGGCTGTCCATCTTTTGTCCTTGTTATTTTTGTAGTAAAGCGATTTGCAAAAGCACTATTAACACCATAGTGTAGCTATTGTTAATGTTAATAAACTGTATACTTGGTATATAGTAAGCAAACGCCGGGCACAGGAACTCACCCTAAACAGCACTTCAAGAATCATATGACAGCTGATGATAACGACCTTGGTACCGTAAGGCCACCTACTCTGGATTGATGAAGTTCAATACAAGTTAAATGAACAGTTTAAATTATAGAAATACCAGATTGTTTGCATATCGCATGAACCCAGATATAATCGTTTAATATAAAACTTGGTGAGTCATGCTTTACTCTGATACCAAGCCACGTGTGATGTGAAAGCACAAGCCTGATCCAGGCAAAGTGCCGCAGTCAGAGACTGCACATGGGCTAAGATACTGTCAGGTTGTCCACGCCTAGACATATATGAGAAAAAAAATAGAAAGAAGGAAAATACTAAGCCACGTGCATGCTACCAGCTTACTCACCTTTGGCATTAGATTACAACCGTTTCCATGATGTAATTAACACTCGTCCATGATGGAACGTTAAATTTGTCGATATCAGCGATTGGGCTCATGGTTGTAGATAAGGCTTAATGTTGTTGGGCTTTTCGACGTCGACTATCATCGTCATCATGTACAGCGTTTCACCGGTAGCATGTACCGAATGTCTAAGTGCCATACAACCGTGGCAAAAGGCGGAAAATTGCGGGACCTGAACAGGTACTGAATCTATAGAAAAGCAAGCACAAAAAACTTCGATGATTTACCTACACATCGAATGAAACATGCTTTCAATCATTTCGTAAAAGAGTAGAGCAACATCTGCATGGCAGCTTCCACGTGGCTTTCATTGCAATTCATCATAACAAGCTTTCCACGCTACTTCACTCGACAACATACAAGATTAATCAAACAATCCGAGAAGATATCTGCAGTAAGAATGCTGTTAAACACAGGTTCCAGACGTATCCTGAACCGCAGTTAGCCACTGGGATATCGGGTCGCTGGACCCCAGCCCAGAACACGAACTGCGTCGAGTTAAGAAAGGTTACTAGTTTGGGTCTTTAGCTACCTGCGCCATTTGACAGTTTGATCACCATGAGTTCTACGACAAGCGGAATGCGGCGTCGCAAAAAGAATTCCTTTCGAAAGTCAGTGGTCCGCAAAACATATCCAATGAGCTTCACCTTTCGTGGTATATTTGCTTCTCTATATCAGCAATGCTACCGAATATCTTATTGTGGATAACCTTATGTGTATGTGACTGTATTAGCTTAGTCCCGAATTGCTACAGAGACCATGCGTTTACATCTCAAGTAAGGTCACATTACTTGTTTACCCCGATTCCTATGTGCGTTTTATTTTTGATTAATTTAAAAAATTATTTCGCCTCAGTATGTGCTATATTTTCCTCTTGTCGTTACTAGTTGAGATACTCATTCTATGTTTTACGCTTATCAAAGTTTTGATTAATATATAGCTCAAACTACCCGCTGTCTTAATTTCAATTGCAACTAATATATTGCCCCGTTGACTAACTGAACGGTTTAGGAAATAGCTTCTTCCGTGATTTAATCGTCGCGGTTATTTATGATCATCCTAATCTTCCAGCCAGGTGTTTTCTTAGCTGCAGTGGATAAACCGTGTGTCTTTTGTTTATCGATTTGATACGGTGCATCAACCGGTCGATATCCTAAACCGGTTCTCTTTTTTCGTTCATAGGCAGCGAAAATTTCTGGGAATCTTTCGGGTGATGGATGGCAAACCGGAGGTTTGGTGGTGGTCGAAAAAGGTGAGTGCTTTCCTCAAAAAAATTATAATGTTTTTTCCTTTCAACATTTAATGTTTTCACTCGAGTGTGATATATAAATGCATGTAGTGCAAGATGTGCTAATGCTGCGTTGCACACGTAACGCCGTATTAAATTGATAACCACTAGGAATAAGCTGCATGCGCGAGCACACCGCAATCCGAGTGTCATCGTCTCTCTTTTCTACATCTATCTAACGCTTGCAGCCTGACAGTATATCGGGTAATTTGCTGTTTGTGACAGTGCAGTGCTTTGATGGGTTCCTGGTTTGCCATTTCATGCATGTCTGTGTGAAATCACAAGCCTGAACTTGGGTAAAGTTTTGCAATTATCTGTGATAAACACTTATGTACCGACGGAGTTATATAAATCCAATTTGGCATATACAAACTCGATTAGTTAAGATATGTGTTGCGGATGCGAAGTCATCGCTTTCGTAACTCGGAGTGGCGTCGCTTTATGAATGGCCAGATTTCAAATGAAGGCCATGATAAGCAAACTGCCTGTAGTTGTGTCTCCCTGGTTATTTATCGTGAGAGATATGACTCAGAATCGTGTTCAATGGAGTGGTCTTGTTTTAAGTATTTTTGTAGTATTAGATTAATTTTGTGTATTATCAAGTGTAAAAAGCATGTTATGGTGCATGGCATGCGAAGGGTGATTTTGTCCTGTATTGATTTATAGGTGTGAGATATGGCTGCTGGGGTAACAAGATGTGCGATCATTAGGGGTGTTCGACCGTTGGTGCGTAAGACTAATCTATGTTGTCCAAAACTTTGAACGGGTTGCTAACGCTGCCGTTCGGACGTGATGTCGCGGAATACATCAGCTCTCCATATAAATCTAACGGCTAACACTGCAATCGTTAGGCCACGTCCTCTGTAAGACAGACGCAGCGCGAAAGAAAATCACCTGTGCATACTTGGTGGGGACGGCGTCAAGGGTTGGTCAAGCGAAGACGTGATTGCCAACTATGTGGATGACCTTGGACTGCGTATCGTTTACGACGTTTAGAGGTGGGAACATGATTGGATAACAGTCTGCAATGATCTCGCCTCTGATCAACGTACATGGGCTGGTGTGCTTTGAGACCAATGAAGCTAGCTGATCCACATGTGGAGCCAACCGCAGAAAGTTAAAGTAAAATAATTCATCTATTATGACAGGAAACTCGATCAAAAGGCGTCCTCTCATTAGCTGCTAGTTCAATTCCACTAAGCGAAATCCCGTTTTTAACATCCTCAGAGCCATGACAGCTCTGTGAAAGTTGACAGCTCTTGGTCTATTAATTGATTGTGATCTACTATTTACCCCTAAACGGCGACGGGGGAATCTCAGTTTTCTCGCTCTGGACATGCAACTTTCATTCTATGATGAAATACAATCGGATGTTCTAGTTTTTCATTTGCCTCCATTTAAATTGACGTGCTTTGCAAACGGCGCCATTGGTTTTTGTAATTTTCGGAGTTGTGCTTTCATAATACGTTGTCACCGCATTATACAAGGTTTTGTTGAAAACGTAAGTCTGAGTTCGCAGTGTAATGGAAAATGTTCGTGGCCGATCGGGGAGTCATAATTAGGGAAAAAATGAATCGGTGAGAGCAGTTTATTGGTAACGTTTCGTTTCGTCAGACCAAGGGTGTCTGTACGAACAGAAATCAAGCTTAAACTTCATTCAACTGACCAATCATAAGCTAGTTAAGATCTGTACAGCCCATGCTGGGTTCTGCACTCGTTAAGATAGACAGGCGCGATCAATATCAACTGACGCACCACAACCTTCACATACGGTATAATTCGTTGATTGTTGTCATCGTGGCAGGCGTGAATGACATCTGCTGACAGATTAGAAGAAGAAGATGAGAACTTTATTCGTTAAAACGAATTTTCAGTTTATCAAAATAGTTCGATTGCGTACTCGGAACGCACACTAGGGGTCGCAGACGTTAATGTTTATCCGCTGCAGAACCGGACGCCAGATTGTGGAGATATCAGCCCCATCTGAGTTCATTGCATGAATGAACTGCATCGGCGAATGACGCAACACCCGCTGTAGACTACGTGCGTCAACGCACTAATGTCTGGGAAGACTACTTTTCCGTTAAATGCTGAGAGTTTGACCGAAGGAGAACGACTCCCCTGCCTGTATAATTTATAGTTTATAACCCTGTCCTGATCTAAAGCTGATTCCTTATCGCCCCGAAACTTAAGTCTGTCATTGTTCTTTCATCACCAACCGACATCTCCTCTTGCACGCTTGGCTCAAAAACCAAACGGTTTTCATCGACGTTACACTTTTTTAACTACTGCATCATCAGTACTAGTGATATTTTCTTTGGCGAATTCAGCGTTTGATTCACGCAGTTTTATTTTGTTGCCATAGCAACGTGGCCGATACTTATCTCTGGTTTCCTTAATACGGATGTGCAATCGTGTAGTACTTCTGTACCGCGAAGCCAGCACCGTACTAAATGGATTTGTCGCCGGTATTGAGCTACATGCTGAAGCACGCTATAGTCTCCCTAACATTTGAAGTAGTGTGCAATCGTGCAGCACTTCTGTGCTGTGCAGCTAAAACCGTACTAAATTGATTTGTCATCGGTAGTGAGCTGCACGCTGGAGTCTCATTGTCATTCTTATTTTCCTTTCCCTTGTCTGTCTAGGCCTGGGCAACCTGACAGTATATTAGTCCACATGCAGTCTTTAACGGTGCGGCACTTTGCCTGAATCAGGCTTGTGCTTTCATGCATGTATGCGTACCATTTGAAGTGTGATTTCTTCTGTCTGCCTAAGCCTGTACAATCTACGTGTAGCCTATGACTGTACGGTACTTTGTCTGGATCATACTCGTGGTGTCATAAATACATCCTTAGCAGGAGTAGTACTTTCACCCACGTATCCGAGTGCTAGACTATCGTCTTAATTTTATCGAGTACTGTCGTTACCCGTTTGATGATGAAGATGATGAAAGCACAAGCCTGATCCAGGCAAAGTGCCACACAGTCAGAGACTGCACGTGGGCTAAGATTCTCTCGGGTTGCCCAGGCCTAGACAGATATGAGGATCAAAAAAGAACAGGAGGATAGATCACATTTCAAAATTACGCAACCGCAGGGATGCTTGAAATTAGGTCCTCTCTCATTAGAGACGCGCGAGTTCCCACTGTTCTACCACAACATCTCATTCGTACAAAATGCTAAATTGATTGGCCAACGGTAGTGAGCTTCATGCTGAAACACGCTGGAGTCTCACTACCATCTTTATTTTCTATTTCTCATATCTGTCTGGGCCTGGGCAACCTGACAGTATCTTAGCCCACGTGAAGTCTCTGGCTGTACGGCACTTTGCCTGGATCAGGCTTGTGCTTTCATACATACATACTTCAACCCGAAAGGGTCTGGTTTACTTGTGAACTTCCGACAGGCTCATCTTGGAGCATCTCTACAGTTTGGCTTACAAAAACGAGCGATTTTTTTCTAAAAATAGCGAAACGACACGTGGCTTTTTTTACCCAAACCGATTTCGGAATTAATCTTTTCGAAATTCTTAGAACTGTTTAGTTTCTCATTGAATGTCATTTTGGAACAGCGATCGTAAAGCATTTGTTTCGTTACACGTTGCACGCAACACGCTCTGGAGCTAAATTTAGCACAATCGGAAAAATCGATCAGGAAGTAAAATTTTTGTTTGTGTGACAGTTGTGCTCCGAAACCGTCTCCACGCATTCAAAAGTTATTACGAAGTGGCTAGTGTACCATTCACCTCACATCGTTTGGTGCTATCGTACATCACCAACTTCCACTCAACAATTTGAAGAAATCCTAATTATTCTTAAAAAATTCATGCTGGATTTTTCGTGTTCTATTTTTCACCTGTTTCTGAGTGCCTAATTCAATCACGTTCTCAAGGGCAATGCAAGGGACGAGTTGTTTTTTGTGCAAATTCCCCATGAAGCATGCATCACAAGCCTGAACTCCGTGGTTAAAAAAGGATATATTATTGCTTGATAAAATATACCATCGTGCAACCAAACTCGTAAGTAATTTCAGGAAACTAACATAGGAGGAACGATTGCAAAAACTGAGACTCCCTACTCCCCTCTAAAGAAGCCTTCGAAGTGATGTGATACTAACCTACGAAATATTAAATACTCCACATCATCCTTTAAAACATTTATTCGAATACCGTGTGTCACGACATACACGCAGCCACTCAGCGAAACTACAAATTCCCCACTGCCGTATCAGCTGTCGCCGATATTTTAATTCTGTACGTGTGTGTTTCCTTTCGAATGCTCACCCGAAACTCTTGTCATCGCTCCCAGCGTCGAAACGCCCATTCGAAATTTAGATACTTAATTGTTGCATAACGATTTAACGACACCTGCGTATTGACTCATGATAAGTATTCAACTGGACTATACTTGACATTGCACTTCATTTTATACCTTTTTCCTGAATGAATATTGACTATGATATGGTAATTGTGAAGCTATGTGCTTTTAGTGACCATAAATTCTTGAATTTTGCATCTGCAACTGGTTGTTCACCACAGCTAATCAATTTTGTTTTGGTTTAATCCTGTCAAACTCAATAGCATTGAATCCCACTGTGATCTTGCAGCAGAATTGAGACATTCTGCTCCCTCCCTAACCGCCGATTGTCAGTTCCTTGAACAAGCATGCGGTTACAACAATGCCTTGTATGTATATTCAATCATCTTCGTTGCTTTATGCCTTCCTACACAGGCGGAAATCTGCTTTACCAGTTCACTCAGGAGCAAGTCGTCAACCATCCTGACTACGATAAAATCTTGGCAGTGTTGAAAATTCCCAAAGAGGAAGTCGGACCTCTTCAAACTACCCCTGGGGATTGCGACGTGAGTGCTTGCACGAAACCATGAACCCCGAGCTTCACTTGCTTTCTTTGAAACGTTTCAAATCACACACCTTTTAAAAAAATTCTACTGCGGACTCTGTTTGAATACACCCCTTTTTGTTAATTTTTGATAAATCTTATTTTACTCAGGTAATTTCATACTGTATTTACAAATGTTTGGTCTTTTCGTGTTTCCGTCCGCAGCATTGTACCAATAGTATACGTCGATTGATTGACTGTATGCTGTCCGGTTCATAAACTTAGTTGTCATTTTGGATGATTTGCGATGGTTACTTTGTACTGACTAAAATATGGGTTGTTCAAAAAGTAAGTTTCGGAAAGCTAAAGTATTTAGCGTCCGGTACAATTTCCTTTACCGTGCAGCTAGATGCTATTGCTGACATAGTTGCTTCAAGTTTCAAACAGTTACAGCCTTTCTATTCGTTTGTTTTGCTCACAACCCTTGCAAAATAATACATTAGTCTACACGCAGCAGTGTTTGCAAAGCAGAGCTTTTTTTCACATTTCCATTTTTTATTAGTCCATGGTTTTATGTTCCTCTACACGGTCTTACATCCTCCAGTTTTGCAATAAACTCATGTAGTCCGTTCATGTGCCACTACGCAAGTAATTTCTGTCGCAACCCGATCTTCAGCTGATATAAAATTCTGTCCGGCTGTGTGATTTTTGCTCCAAATGTTCACATGACAAACTCATGTGCCATCGGAGATAGCGATGAGTGTTTACTCTGTTTATTGACCATCAGTACCGAAGGCATGTAGCCATTAATCCTAAAAGTAAGTGACAATGATGAGCTAAAGTCAAACACAACCAGTGATTTAGTTGATGGGATCACATACGATATGTCAAAATTCGTGGTATTAATGTAAGGAACCACCGTGTTTTTTCAATTATTTTGAAAAGCGGTTCCAGCACTTAAAGATGATAAATTTTTAGTAGAATGCTACATCTGTAACGAGTGCGAATCATTGGCGAAATACGGACATGGGTGAAATTTTCGTGGCAGACGTGGGAGCGATATACCGGTCTCTGCAGATGCGGAAGTCTGAAATACAATATGTAATACAACGTCGTCTGTATAATGCATTCAGTGTGTCAGACACACTTCGACACGTTTTCAGCCGGCCACATTGACCAAGTAATCTAAATACATACCTGAACCCATTCCGAGTGGCAGCGCAAACGAAATTATTCGGAATCTGTAAAAAATGTTGTACCAGTACGATTACGTTGGTCAACGCTATTAAGCCTACGCTCTCTGTAAAACGACCTTTTTCCTTGTCTTAGCGATCTCTAATGCGCACCATAGAAAAATTGTAGCGGCATTGGATGATTTTTATGTTAGAGTTGGTACACATCACGAGGCTTGACTAAAGATTACACAGCATAAAGTCTTGGGAACTTTCTCGTTCGAAACATTGACATCACCTCCATCTTATTCTCTGACACACTAACATGAACAGCGTATTAATTATTATATCATACCAAGCGCTGTAGACCATTGAACAGATCATTCATTAGCGTATGCAACACGGAAGTTCCAGCAGACTAGATTGCATCGCGCAAAATTGAATAGTAAACCAAGGATCGATGCAAGTGTGATCCTTTGCTGTGCAATTCGAGCAGGCTTTCAAACCACTGCTGGTTCAACCTCCGAAAACAGCATCTTTTACCCTTTGACTCGAATGAGCGACTGATTCGAAACCAAAGCTTCTGCAATGACTGTTGTACTGGAAACGTTGTTGTTGGCCTCCTCCGGGGGTGAGGATTCAATGTTGAGATTTATACCCCTTGTAGCAGCTAGAAATGGGTCCAGAGAAATTCTAGGCGATGCACAACTAACTAATGGATAGAAAGCAACGCGTATACTTGTAATTTTGTAGTTTGTATGATGGCATTAAGAGGGGTATTGGCCCAATTATGTCTATAACGGCTTCAAATAAGTCTGGTAGTCCGATTGTTTCTAAAAATCGTAATGGATAAGGAATGGGCCGAACAATTCTTATTGTTATAGTATATGGAGAGTACGGTTTTTCTGTTGACTGTCTACCAACCATTGAGCAATTCAATCCTCCCACTATTGATAAGCTTTATAGAACATTCGAAGAAGAAGAAGAAGAAATTGACTTTATTCGTACACACGAACTTTCAGCTGTTACAATAATTTCACTACAAATTTAAAAAATGATAAACATGCCCCGACATCGAGTTACAATTTGTCGACTGAACGATTTTTCTTGTCCGTCTTAATTGATTGACATACGATCCAGTTTACTAGCAAAAGTTTTTGGGTCAAACGTTTCACTGCAAGTTCCGGTATCTCGTACTTCGTTCTAAAGTGCACGTCCAAATTTGACCTCAGTTGATCCGAAAATATTTGATGCATTTTACCCTTGGAGAAATTAATTGTATGCACGTCCGATTTGAAGGCCCCGTGGAAAGGTTCCGTGCAATGACGTAATCCCACCGTATTTTGTTAAATATATACAACAGTCATCTCATGCATTACTCCACTGCCGAAAGAATTCTTTCCGACACGACATGCGAGTTGTGGAAACAATCAAGCTATTCAGAACTGCATTGAATCTCTCTTAATGCCACCGAAGAACTGTTTTTTTGAAGTTTTGTGGATGCGGGAACAATTAAGCTTCTGCAAGCGACAATCAAAAGTGGATGTGAACACGCAATCAAGAAAAGGGTTTAGTGTTTTAAATAGAAGCCTGGAACCGAAAACGGTTGTTTCACACTGCCTAACCCAAACGTTTAGATAACTACACCCTAATGCACACACCGTCACCCGGTCATCAAACGGTCTTCTGATCAAACAGCTGATTTAGCCGCAGCTTCAACTTAACCGAATCGATCGCATAAAATCTCGTGAGGTACCACTTGGTATGCAAATTTCCGCATTCAATGGAAAACGTTCCACATCGAAACATTTGATTATTCCGCAGTTCCACAGTTCGAATGACTTTTTCACTGTTTCCGAGCCAAATGGATCTTGAATTACATGAGTGGCCAATTTGTTTCATTGCTTTGTCGTGGTGTCGTATTGCTTTGTGTAAAAACGCGCGTGCACAGTGCTTATGTCTATAAACGAATTTTCAACATTCAGCAAAACATTGTTATGTCCGCATTTGTTTCGATAGAAGATTAACTTTTTGTATTAGCAATAAATTCTTATCAAACTTTGCGGAATCACCGAGGGGCTTATTTCCGATATTATTCTAATAGCCGCTATTTCAATTTAAAAGTAAAAATGTCACCTGCATGAAAACTTTAAATGCCTCCGCTAACTTTCCCTATACATTAATTACGTAACCAAATCAAGCGATCTGTTCTAAACTCTGGTATAAATATCAAAAAATCATTTGCTTTGAACAACAATAAAGGAAAGGTACATGGCATATAGATCACGTCTTAGTTTCACTTTCGCAACTAGTTTTTTGCAGTCTAGAAATTGAAAACAGATTACTTCATTCATGATGCCGATTGCTTTTTTAACTATACATTTATATATCATGTTTTACCATTTTGCCCCGAGTAACGCGTAACTGTGGATTCGGTTGTGGCGAGTAGATGAAGCTGAAATCGCTGCAGTATGGTACTACTTGGTTGTGTGGCTATTGTTTTTAATTTGCTTTTGAAACTACTGCAGCAGATTTCATACAAAGAGTCTCATTGTTTGAAAACAAAATCACAGAATGATTTCGCTTATAAGTACCGATGTATTGGTGATGATATTCTTCATATCTAATCCTCACTACCGGTTTTGGGCTGCTTGTTCTCATTAAGGAGAGACAATAACATTAGTTTATTTGAGCGGATTCCATCAAATTTCGACCTTGAAACCACTGTCAAATCTTCATTTCGTATCATTATCCCTACAATGAAACACAGGTCTGGAGCTAGACAAAGTGCCAAGCAAAATGAAGCATGAAAAGCATGTACGAGTAAAAAGAAGGCGAGCGGGCGGAATGTGCACGGTTCATCCGGTGAAAAACAATGTTTAACGAATAATCTCAGAGCGAGTATAGATTAGGGAGGCACTTATAAATGAGCGTGAACCGCTTGATCTAAAGTCACACTGATTTTATTTTGGTCATGGTTCGCTGTATGAACCGTCCTAACAGCTTTTGAAGTCAAATGATTTATAACAAGGGCCAAAGAAACTAATCTTGCTGTCTCTGCCTAGTGAAATATGAATACGGTGGAGTGTGAATAACAACAATACATCGTCGTGATACGCGTTTATAGGCACAGGATTCACCACACAACCCTCCAACGTCTCCCCTATGCTGAGCAACTTGATCGACTGAGACTGAGCATCCAAAAGTAAAAAAATAATTTGAAGCGACTTAATGCTGGCTAACAAGATCTTGAATACTCACCCATCTTGTAAAATATCAGTTCCGGTATCGATCCAGTAGCGAAACAAGGTTTTTTAAATGTGTGGGACATGCATAATTCCGGACAGATCTGTTTCAGGTTTTTGTTAGTTTCATGCTTTTGGAATTTGCTATCGACACAAGCTGTATAATCAACAACTTTTGTAACATTTCAACTGGAATTGAAAACACGTATTGCATAATGATCTCGAAATCATACAAATATATCGAAAAGAAACTATTCGATGCAAGCGAAACTTCGTAAGTCAGCCAATGGCTAGTTAACTTATATCTTGTGAACCTGAACATGTACCATCAAGTTTGAATGATAAATATGGCTTCGTCAATGTAACCTTCGAGTTGCGAATAACTTGCTCTTGATCGCTCATTTTGGAGCGTCAACTTCAAGCTGGGTAAACAAAGTGATGCTGACGGCATGCAAACGCCGCTGAACTACCGAGAAGTGATTATCGCTGTGCACGTTGTGTGAGAGATTGCAACTCCCAAATCCAACCGTATATTCATGTAAGACGGCGTAGTGTATGAGGCAGCTATGTGCTTTGTATTTATTTCTATGGACGACATCGGTCGATGGAATCTAATAACCACTTCAACAAAATGTATCATATATCCGATTACACTTCTAAGTTACGAAAGCTGAATATTAAAATGTATTTGCTTAAGAGTGATTCAGTTCATATGAGTTCATTTTTATTCGAAATCTGGTGAAAGCGGATTGCCCAAAAGATAGTTATAAAGTGCTTTCCACTGTTGTTCGGAATGTATTCACACGTATGAAAGCACTCGGAGAAACGTAGATGCATTTAGTTTACGACTGCTTTTTCTGACAACTTTTGATTTTATTTTGTCTGTACACAAAATATTGAGCTGCTTGTTTTTGAAATTCTAACGAGCTGTAGGTACGACGTTCTTGATTCTAAACCCATTTTACAGCAAACCTTAAATCTAAATATTCCGCATGTTCATCGTGAAATGTGTTCAAGTTATAACTTAGTGTTCGAATGTTATATGGACGAAAGTCGGTCAATGCGATATCATTAAAATCGGAGAAAATATTTATTATTTTTGATGAATCAATAAAGCATTATGGCTCAATGTTCAATAACTTTGATCAATTTATAAAGCTCAATCATCATTCATATTGCTAGTAGTTTAAAGTTAGATTGACGCCAGTTTTTCTCATCTTGATTATCGAATTGTAGCGCGTAATCATGGAACATTCAAGTTTGGTCACGGTAGCTAAATGAGAGTTCGTGTTGTGTTACAGATTGTTAGAATACGTGATTGGCATATACATTGACTTGGGGAATCAGCTTTCTAAAACGACTAACAATTATGCGACGAAAAGCAGCAACTCATAACCACTTCAAGTCACCCGTTAACCTACATGTTTCGACTAGTAATTTCAGATTTATTGGTCTATCTTTATCCAGCCGTTTAACACAAAGGTCCTATTAATATAGATTGACTTGTTTATGATGTTTCGGGGAATGCTACTATAGTTCAAAGCGAAACATCCACCTGCAATTTTTAGAAAAGTAACTTTTACACAGTTATAAATTAAATTGATTAAATTATATTGATAACCGTGGGGAAGTTTCTTATCCTAATCTTCATATTTAACACAGACCAGGAATGAACGCAACGCAAACACTGTATTTGGCCACAGTTAACTATCCTACTTATCTAAACAGCTTTCGAGGTAGGTTTGATATTATTCAGCATTCGATGTTTAGCAGCAGACGGCGTTGTATAAATCACTTCTGTTATAGTTGGTGCACTCGTTTCGAGACTGACATCCTGAACATCGTTTTACGGTGAGTCCACCTGCAATTAACGTACCATCATTTTGATCAACATGTCAATGTGATGACAACTTCATCGCGTTTCTAGCACAACCGCAATTAAACGGTTGTCAATGCCAACATTTAAAAGGTCAACTTACGTGCGTAGCGTGTACTTTAAATGCCACACCATTCAGATTAGGTTTGCTGAAATTGTGGAAGTTAGTCAAATCGATGCATTTTCCTTTAATATTCGTTTTATTCGATCTTGATACGGAAATCTCTTAAACACTTTACCACAAGTAATTCATATTAAGGTTTGACGGGAGTGAATTCTGCAAATCAATTGTATCGTTCGCTTATTTAAGTTCTAGGTCGTTGAGATCGGCTACGACACAATCATGCCGAGAAGACAAGCACTGGAGAATGGAGTCCGTGAGAAAAAAACTTGAAACAGAAACTTTGTCACCAATAAGCAAGTTAGGACTGGAAGTAAATCTAATCCCTTCATCTATAATATTATAGTGGTACACAATTTTGAATAAGCGGGAACAATAAAGGTGATGTGATGTAATTGGCTAGCTAACATTGTGTTTACACCAACGGCATTTGATTGAGAAGGTATCGGGTTTCAATCATACTGTGTCTTCTCATCTCACTTATAACCCGATTACGATGTAAGAGAAACACTAAACATCGTCAAATCAAAATAATTGTGACAGCTAGTTACCATGGCGATTACCCCGTTGTCACAGCTTTGTCAACGAAACCTAAGGGAAGAACCTGCTTTGCGGACCCCATTTTGCAATGGAAGCTGTTATTGTTAGCTACGTACTGCTTTTCCTACTACACTCAAATCTCAGTACTATGCCACCCGTTGGGACCGAGCAAGAGTGGCATAGTAGCGAGAGTGGCATAGTAACGAGGTTTTGTAAAAACGGCTTTATTTTCTCAAGTCCATCATTTATTTGCTCAATCGATCAGTCCAAAGCTCTCAGAAATCGTCGGCTGACGCATCTTCTTTCGTCGGATCTCGTTCATCTCGTTGTCTAGCCGATCACACGCTTGCATCAGTCTCGTCCAGGTTGAAGACTTCATCTGCAGAGAACTGCCTGAGTAAGGGCCGGAGAACCTGCTGCTGCCAATCATTAAGGGATTGGGAATCCACCGCTCCAGCTTCGCCCTGCACTGTCTTGAACGTGACGCCATTGCGCTTCTTGAAGCTGTCTAACCAACCAACTGCGTCAGCTTCATGCGCTTTGATTGCAGCTTCAATTGCATCCTTCTGGCTGAGAATGCCCTTCACGGTGGTTCTCTTAAATTCGATGCCCCATTTCTTGCTAATCTCCCTCGCCAACTTGGACTGATTCGGCTCCTTCTTCGCAGCATCGATGATCTCGAGCTTCTACTTCAGCGTAAAGTCGGTTCGCTTGCGTTTCTGAGCTGACATTATGGGCTGAATAGTTTGAAAAATAACGATGTCACTGTTGTGAGTGTCTGTTTGTGCGCTCGCTTTCGTGGGTCTATCTATCGATACTTAAAGCAAGAGTACGAAAGAGGTTTGTCGTTTTGCGTGAGGTGATTGGCTTGTTGTAGCTGGCGTCAGGGGGAAACATCGCGTGTTTGACCTTGAAACCGGCTGACTATATGCGTAAAATGAGCAAAAATGCACTTTTAAATAGTCACAGAATAGTGGCATAGTAACGAGAGTAGGGAGTGGCATAGTAAATTTATTTTGTATTGAATTTTGTCGGGGCTGAGCAAAAGTGGCATAGTAGCGAGAGTGGCATAGTAACGAGGTGGCATAGTACCGAGATTTGAGTGTATAAAAATTTCTGAGTTCTGATCAAGTGGACTATTTACCGTGCGCAGCGGGAACTCTGTCTGGGTCAGGTGATACTATTGCTCACACGTGCACGATTAAACGCGTGACAAAGTTTCCACTGCGTCAGTTGCGTGCTTACGTGCTTTTAAGTTTGCTATGCGTGACGTCAATGTAGTTCTGCTCGCTTCCGTGCAGTAGTCGAACTCATATTGATCGAGCGAACGCCACGAGATTACAAGCTCAGACGTGTAGCCACATTTACACATTCTCCAAAAATTTAGTATGACAATAGTAACTCCACGTTAAGGGATACTCTCGCGCAGTCTTACGGTGGCATTGTGTCGATGAATTCAGATTGTTTGGGTACAGTGAACGCGTAAGAAATAAGCTTCACAAAACGCTATTCTAAACCTTTTTCTCGGCTGTGACTCACTCCGCTTAGTTAGTGACAGGTAATAAGAATTGTAATGTTTGCACTCTGTCCATGTCATGCTCATAAATTCCGAACCCAGTCTTTCTGTCGCCACACAAGGACGGCTAACAGCCAGAAACCTGAGGTTGTGTACGAGTGCAAAGAATGTAAGCACTCCCAAACCGATCGAAGTCATTCTCGAAGACAAATCGATGATTGCGTCCAGGTAGTAAGCATCAAAGAAACTCGTAATACATGACTTAATTCTGGAGAGTCAGCCAGTCGTGAATGTGAATCGTGAAAAGAGGATTTTACATAGTATTATCGAAACCTGGAAATTAAGGTGCATGTTCGCACAACCTTTCCAGTTATAGCTAAACTAAGTATGTACTAAATAGCAATGCAATGGAAAATGTCCGTGACCGATCGGGGAATCATAATCATTAAAAAAAGTTTGTAATGAATCGCTGAGAGTAGTTTATGTACTAAATAGCTTTTTCTCAACAAACTAATTTAAAACCGTCAGCAAACGGTTTTGATGTGTCACTGAGTGGGATGTGAGTAAAACACCACTTTGGAAAATAATGTAAATGTTTGATGAACCAAGAGCAACATATGTCAATTCAGTAAACAGAACTGATCACGCGCAAAAGAGACGTCACGTGCATGCATAATCAGTAGTTGCGTAAAAACGGATTGAAGAGACGTTCCTCCCTAGCTGCGGGTGTTCGGTTGCGTCATTGTATTCAAAGTTAGTCAATTTGCAAATTTACGACAAAATAATTGAGACATTCCAAAATATCGACAGTAAAGTGCATTTAAACTTGTTCACACCCATAAAACAGACACAGACTGAATAGAATTTGTGTTTTCAGAATTCAGGTAGAATCTCCAAAATATTTAAACTTTGTGCTTATAACACGCATCTACCGTTCTGTGATTAATATCAAATCTTGAACCAAGAATTGTCGATGAGAACGCGTATTTCGTTGTACCTTGACTCCATAGGATTAGACTGCATTTAACAATAAAATCCATCTGGCTAATGCAAAATTTCTTTTAGAATATTTGATTTTCTCGATTGCTTATCAATTACACTGGATACTGGTTTCCAAGTGTCCTCATTATCAGTAAAAATCCTGCTGCATGCTGCAAGCACATAGGCCAAATGATAAAATTGTTAATATAAAATTGTATGGTCGATCGCAGCGTTCAGTGTCACCTTAAAGTCGAATCTGTCTCGAGTGGTTTGTTTGAATATACTCATCGCAGAAAAGCATTATGTTCGTGTTATCATCGATTGAACGTTTTCAACTCACCTGTGGGTAGACACGATTGATATGTTTTAAATCATTCAAAATACCCACACCGCTATTCAGCACCACATTTTATGGATGGATGTATATATCGGTTTTATTGAACGCAATTTGAGCGAAAAGTTCTGGCACTGTTGAAAGGGTTCCAACATTCTGCTAAAATAATCTACCCATTACTGACCTGGTACCACAGTTGTATAAGACCACACTATGAAACACGTGCTTCAATCCTACACATCTACAGAGTCTGTTTGTATTATCAGCGTATGTAGAAACTCAATGCAGAGGGAGGGAGTTTCCACCATGCGAAATAGACAGTTGCTGAGTACCATTTATGGACCAAACAAAATAAACACACAGGCAGTGTTAACATTCGTTTAAACATCTCTTTTGTCGATCGAAATTAAAATACAAGTAGTACAAATATCCCTTTGATGCAGACTTGCCTAGACCTGAGCACGCTAACGGTATCTCATCTCAAGGGAACTCTACGACAGCGCTCAATGTGCCAGACATCCGTCTTGTACTTTAATACAAGTGCACATCAATATTGTAAGTAGAACGGTTGAAGATTTTGCAGCAATGAGAAAACTCATATCACATCAGCAACATGGAAATATGTACCAGCAGCTAGGCCAAATTAAAACGTATCTCTAATTGGTAGACCTGTCCAAACTTGAGTATATAGTTGATCATACAATCCTACGAACGCTTTCGACAGTCTATAATAGACAGACAACTTGTGATCAGTTATTTTGCAACAATACAGTTTCAAGATTATTCTTGTCTGCTGATTGCCGGGTGCACGAACATTTCTTGAATTCAAGCGGCACGAAACTGATATGAAACAATTAATTTAATAATGTCTCGCGTGAGTTTTGCTACATTCTTGTCGATTGTAATCTCAACCACCATAATTTATTTTTTCAATAAATTTTAATTGCGCAAAGTGTTAAACGAACGCCATCGGGTCGCTGGCTCTGAAACGCTCAGAATCAAACAGTGATTAGCTGTTGCTCACATCCCTTCGGCGTTTGGGCGCGTGTGAAGGCATGTGACATCCGAAACGGATACGTATTGCGTCGACACATCCCGATTAGCATTAATCTCGTGGTGGTTAAACCATGGTATAGGCAGCTACAAGCCCCTGCCAGTAATCGTTCCAAAGTCGGCGCAGCACGTGTTCCTGACTGGGGTCTCCGAGATCAGATATCGAAGTGGCTAGTTAAACTTCAGGATATGTCCCGAAATCGTGTTTACTGGCAGTCTTTCACTAAGCATCTTTTTGGAGTTTTTGTTTAAGCTTGTATGTTGTAAAGTGAAATGATGAGGAAAGCTTGATATGATGCATGGCAGTGAAAGCCGCAAGGAAGCTGGTGTGGCTCTACTCGTTCACGAAACGAATAAATACATGTTTCATTCGAGGTGTAGTCAGCTCATCCCAGTTTGTTTGAACATGCTCTTCTATAGAATCAGTGGCTATTTAAGTCCCAACCTTTCCTATCTTTTAAGATTTTACTTTTTTCATGGTTGTTTGGCAGTTAAGCATTCAGTACATGTTTTCATGGGACCAGTCATTGAATATGCTGTGCAGTGATGGTCTTCTTGGCTCAAGAAGGATATTGAACTTATGCAGCGAATCTATCACCACTCAGCAAAACTAGTTATCAGGATCAGAAACAAGCCTGATAAAGAAAGGATAGCTCATCAGAATCTTTTCGACTTTTTTGCTATCGAGGAGACCGTATCCTACTTTACAAAATATTCCATACCCCATAAAATTCCTTACGGGATACGAGAAATTATCGCACCCATGAATATATGCTGGTGGTACCCCATTCCCTCCTGAACTGTAGAAGATATTTATATTCTGTCCGTGTCTGTTTTACTTGGAACAGTTTACCTTCTACCGTTGTTCACTCCATTAGCTTGCGTGACTTTAAAACCAACTTAGACGAATTTTTATTGAATTATTCGTTTTCCGAACACTTAAATACTGCTTAATCTAATCGCTTATCTTGTTTTATAAACTTACATTTCAATTTTTACCACCCTATAGTCATTGTTTAGCTTGTTGCTTTATAGACCATTAGAAACCTTTGATTACCTTGAATTAATGCAGTATCTGATGATGATCACGAGAAATCGTGTGGTACTGTCCATGAGTGCAAACAGCGTAAAATTTGTCGGGTTATGGAAACACGTGGAACCTCGCATATTTTGCTCAAAACAAAGATCCTTGTTTTATGTCCAACACAAGGGACAGGTTGAATACATGTCACAAGTAGCCAAGAGCAATTCTACTTATCAATTCTTATAACGCTACATCCGTTATTTCTAACGACTAAAGCTAAAGCTAGTCAATGCGAAGTTAATCAGTTTGAAATTTGTGCGATTAAGACGGAAAAATAATTGTTACGTTTGAAAAGCAAAATCGCAAATCATTATTTAACTTTCAGTAATACTTAAATTTTTTGGTCTTCTTCTGTCGCATGTTCATCTCACGTATATCTGTTGTCTTGTCCGGATTTAATCGTATAGGAAGGTAGTTTAATACAGAAACAACAATTTGTTTCAGTGTACACAACAATGGGCAATACCGAATCAAATTGTATGGTGCTCATGTCGAGTTGGTTGAACACTTAACAGCCGCACCCATTTATCTCTTGCTTAGATCTGACTCCTAATGAGTACGGTTCAAGTTTCAATTCTCAAACCTGTGTACCGACGTTACAGCTTCATGTTTAAGACTCCTCAAGTCTGCCATATTTAGTCCAGATTCCGCGCTATCTTACAAGTATGTGTGATAAAAATTCTTCTGTGATCTTAGCAGAAGTTCAAGCTTGGATTGGTTAAGTCGGTAAGAGTTGGTGATTTAGTTCCTGCTGAAAGTAATTGAATTTCCCCTAATTTATAAACCTAATTAACATTTTAATGTTTAACGACAGATGACTACCAAATTGGCGTATTAAGAAAGCTAGTAGCCATCGAGTTCTACCATAAAAGCAAAACAAAATCAATATTTCGAATATTGGCGTAAGCAACATTCATAAATGATATCCGAATAAAATAATGAAGCTCTGCGAGACTCACAAAACTATCATAAAACATTTTTGAGGATTATTCAGGCGGGCATCTCAGGCAATGGTATTAGATAGTACCAGTTGACTGATTGCTTAGAAGGAACCATTGAAACTGGCTTCTACCATAGGAATCATATTACCAATACAGACCGTGATATTTTATTTATAAAATGCTCCATAATTTATAAAGCTTATCTGGAAATCGCCGATGAGAAGAACACAGAAAAGCTGTTGTGAACAATGCAGTTTCAATATATTATAAGAAAAATAAGGGTGCAGGTATATGTTGGCAAAAGATCTGAATTATACTCAAAACGAATAGTTGCCTCTGTTACAGAATTTTGACTTACACGATGTTAAGAGAATCAAAGAGGCGAGAACGAATAAGGGCACATTTACATGCATGCATTCGATCACAGGGATTCTATGTATAGTATTCCATGCTGAATCCTTGCTTGTAGACTCTCCGGTTCAATGCCATCCGGGATATCGTATTCCTTGGAAAATTCTCTGACAGCAGTGCGATTAGGCTGACGTTCGGTATGCTTCGCTGTCACATGTATGCGTCTATTGATAGTACGTACATTTATCTCAGCAGGCGAATAATCTGAACCAATGGGTATCTCTAAGCAAAAACGGCGATCAATCGAGCTCACATTCATAGATTCACGTGTGCTGCTGTACGTAAGAGGAGTATGTTTTTTCACGGAATCCATCGAACGGTTCACATCCGAGCTATCCGACGGTGGTGACAATTCGCTCTTGTATTTGGAAACGCTAGAGTTTGTACACCGCGATTGGACTGGACAAGTAAATGTTAGCAAACCTTGCGGGGTCAAAGTCGCATCGGCTAATGTCTCATCTGCTCCAACAGGCAAAGTGACTGATCTTGAGTATTCTCTGCTGCTTTTACCATCATCAGTGATTTCTTCCGTTTTGGCATTCACCAAAACTTCGCCGTCACGTATGGAAACTCGAATATCTTCAGGTGTAAATCCAGCAAGATCAAATTTCGCCGTGAAATAGGGTTTCCCATCACTGGCATGCTCAACCTTTCCAGAGAACGGACGTATATAATGGTGTTTATATTTGGGAACGTATAAACGTGGAGGGGTTAGTGACCTTCTAAAATGGTCTGGTCCGTATGTGAAGAAGTCTCGACGCATTCGACGGACTTCGTCATCCCACTTTTTTCGACGCTCGTCAAATCGCCGATGGATCTCTTCGAACCATTTATCACCATCCACGCCGTGTGAAAACGTGTCCGAAAATTCATTATGCCATGGATCTGGTGAAGATGTTATATCCAGTTCGGAAGTACTTGACATAGAGCGCTGCATGATTAGTTAAACCATATATAGTTGTACGGTTCCTTTCGGATAATAATACTTGACTTTAATCCAATACCCAATCAACAGTATTCTGAAAAATTTCCGAAAACTAGATCACA
>JACCGJ010019167.1:0-22295 GCA_013407085.1 Atriophallophorus winterbourni | reverse complement strand
GTTGTAATTAACAGTCTTTCCAATGTTTAACGCCTTGTACTTTTGGAAGTTGAATGGTAGTTTGTTTCTCAAAGACCAATCGTGCAATGTGTTCAGATCCTTCTGCAAAGTTTCACAGTCATCATTGGTACGTATGCTTCTCCAAAGCTTTATATCGTCTGCAAATAACATAATCTTGCATTTAACACGCTCGGGAATGTCGTTTGCGTAGATCAAAAACAAAATCGGTCCGAGGACCGAACCCTGGGGCACTCCGCTCGTAATTTTGAATGGTTTCGATAAGGCGCCGTCAACTCTGACTTGGGCACTCCTGTCGCGTAAATCGTTTTCTAGCCAAGCAAGAAGTTTTCCTGTTATCCCGTGCAATTCAAGTTTCTGGATTAAAATACTATGATTGACGCGGTCGAAAGCCTTTGACATGTCTAAAAAGCATGCGTGGATGGAGTAACCATTGTCCACACACTCAGTCCAATCGTTTAAGGTGAACAAGAGGTTAGATAGACATGAGTGATGTTTCCTGAAACCGTGCTGTTCAGTCGCAAGCAGTCTATTGTTTTCGAGGTGATGGGTGATCTTTTCCGCTACTAAGCTCTCTAGCACTTTAGAAATTACTGGCAACAACGTAACTGGTCTATAGTTCGCAGCGTCAGATCGACCCCGCCCTTGTAGATTGGTGTGATGATACCAGATTTCCATTCCGCGGGAACGATACTATTTTCGAGCGAAATTTGGAATAATGTGCTGAGTGGACCACACAATGAGGATGCGCATCGTTTGAGGATAAAAGGAGTGATTCCATCTGCTCCTGGTGACTTTGCGGTATTCAAACGAAGAAGTCTGAGCATGACACACTCATTGTTTATTGAGGTTTCATTTATTATTTCATCGGAAAAGCCAATCGAATGCGGCGTAAGATGCACTGATTCCTTGGGGCAAAAAACTTTGCAGTAGTAACCTGCCAGAACTTCGGCAGCCTCGAACGCAGTCGTAGTTAGACCATGAGGTGTGCGTAGTGCTGAGATTCCTGGCTTAATTTTTGATGTAGTGTTAACGATCTGGTACAGGACTTTGGGGTTCCGCTCCATCATGGTCAGTAGTCTTGCCTGATGAGACTGCTTATCTTCGGTGATAAGAGAGGTGACCTTGTTCCTCAACAGACGATATGTTTCCCAATTATCTGGCATCGGATTCTGGACATAGTTTCTCCATGCATCGTTGCGTATCTTAATCCACTTCCTTGTGTGGCTTCTCAACGTGAAGGTAAATCGTTTTTTCGCTGTCTTTGGCACAAATCTGGAATGTAGGTTTATTTCATCACACAGCTTCTCTATGAAGTTTACCCAAGAACGATGCACGTCCGTGGTGTCTGGTTTCCAGTCAAAAATCGTTCGAAAAGCATTGTGAAGACTTCCAATATCCAGTTGTAGTTTTGTTTTGTTGATGTCATTCGTTCTCTCAGCTTGACAAACATAATCGAATAAGAGGATCAGGTGGTCGCTAGAACCCAATGGAGTTTCGTAGCTCAGGTTTTCGACGGCATGTTCCTCACTCGTTAGTATTAGATCCAGGACAGATGGTATGTTACCATCTCTATATCTAGTGTTATCGAAGACGTGGTTATAAAAAGGAATATCGAAGATCAGTTCTTGAAACGCATCGTCGAGCGAATTCGTTGAAAGAGCATTTTTCTTCATCAAGTTTGGAAGGTTGAAGTCTCCCATAAACAGGAGTGGCGTTTGAAATCTGGCAGCCAGAAGTCGAATTTTCTGGAGTAGTTCAACATTGTGCGCGTCACTTGCGCTTGGAGCCCGATAAATCACGCCAACAATGCAATCGTCTCCAGTGGTCAGCTTAATTGAGCACCACAGAGTATCCTGTACACGTAGGTCAATATCGTCAATTTCTCTGCAGGATAACTGTTGGTTGTAGTAAAGTGCTACGCCACCGCCGCGTCCCGCACGGTCTTGACGGAGAAGACACATTCCTTTCAATGCCAATTCATTGTCTGATAAATGAGGTTCAAACCATGTTTCGGTAATTGCAACTAAGTCCGGTGAGTGCTGTGTACATACGGTATCAAGCTCCTGTATTTTGTTTCTCAGACACTGCGCGTTTGTATAGAGACACTTAATGGTTTTATGGGTTAACAATGATGGACAATGTGAAAGACTAGTTTTAGTTCCAAGTTGTGATATGTTTGGCAAAGATTGAGGGTTAGTATGCATAAATTCAATCCGGTTCACAGTATACAGCTGAGGCGTTGAAGTCGTTTCTACTTTTCCGACTCGGCATGAGTCGGACACAGATCGTTTTTTGGAGAGCTAATTGAAATGACTTGACTTGGGCTTGTGAGTGGTATACTGTCTGCAGGATCTAGTTTATTTGTTTTCGGAGCACTCATTCTGACACCACTTGGTAGCTTGCGACTGTTTTGAGTCCATTGTGCTCGAATTAAATCAGCCATATTGCTAGTCAGGAAGGTGATTTTAAGCGGTCGGGGTCCATCCCCTTTGTATTGGATGGACTTGGGTATCCTGAACGTATCTATTGCGACAGTTTCATTTACATCGATAGTTTCGGATATAAACTTCCATTGTTGTCTATCGTGTTTTTCTGTTTGATTAGGTGCTAGATTTTCAGCACACTCAGGAACACCAAGCAGTACTAAACTTCTTAAACTTCTTGTTGATGCCGGATCGGAGGCTTTTGATTTTCGTTCCCACCATGGGAGATCAGCGAAAATACGGATTTTTGAGCCAGCAACACTCCTTAATAAGTATGAGTCTAATAGTATGTTTTCCAGGTCGTTTTCGTTCTCCAATATCACCTTGAGTAATCTCGGATCACCCTGGTGGGGTGATTTCGGGTGTCGACTTAAACGAACTATAGCTGAGGGTTTAATGGGAACCAGGTTCATCATGTCACAGAGTCTGCTCCATTCGGCTAAATCGTGCTTTTTCCTGTCGTCGAACAGTGCATCATTTGTTTCAGGAACGTTAGTGCAAATTACGCTGAGACTATGGGTCTTCTTCATTAAACCACCAGCAGGTTGCACCGGTGCTGGTCGATGAGGTGTCTCACTGTTGACTGTATTCGTTTTCCTCTTTACATTCACAGCAGATGCTGTCTTACGCGACTTAGTAACGAAATCATCTCTATGGCTCCTTTGTTGTCGCATTGGATCACCACTAATCACCGAAGATGCACCACTAACCAAAGTTGACTTTTGTGGTGTTTTATCGGCGTTTGCTCTATCGCTGATTTCCGCTACGGGCGATGATGCATGAAAAACCTGTTCATTCGCGATTATAGCAATTTCAACTCGCTGTAGACTTTGCTCTAGAGCAGACATTCGTTTTTCGATTTTGTCTTCAAAGTCTTTAGATTTCTCTAAATCGAGAGCTGATATTGTCCTACAAACGGTGTCTTTAGTGTTGTGGCGAACGCCTTCATTCGATTGTCTACAGTTAATACAAACAAAACAAACAGATGGATGTTTCTCGTCGTTCACAAGACGCACACAGTCATCAGTCAAATTGTTCTCACATGACGCGTGTTGACGGAACCCGCAAAAAGTACATTTAACTGAAACGCTATCAACGCTTACCGGGGTTAGACATGTGATGCAGAGGTCACACGGATCCCGTGTCGCGGTCACAGCAAGATCGATCGATTTGTTTGTTTGGGCGGTGGACCTCGTTACACGTTCGCACATGTTCGTGGGCTGCGTAGGGCTTGCCGGTTGATCGATAACTGGTGTTTTGCGAGTTGAGTGAGCTGCCAGTGGTTGCTGGCGTGGTTTCGGCATTGAACAAGTAATCCGCAATAACTCGGTGATTACAGAAGATAGAATATGGAGCAAGGTGTCAAAACCTGTAGCTTAATGTGATGTTTCTAATGATAGCAAAATCCACAGGGTAGCTTGTTCTGCGAGAATCTTTGTACGCGTCAAAACTGGTAACTTTGCTATAGTTCAACTTGAGCGATCGAAAAGTATGAAATCCGATAGGCGTCGTTGAGTGGTAGACAGAATACTTTAAACGGTATAAATCCGAGCAGATGCAACGAAGATACGGACAAAAATGTCAGAGCAACGAAAAATGCGACCGCACTTCACTGGCGAAGATTTCTACTGTAAATCATCATATGCGGGATAGTGAGTTCAGATAATTAACTACTCAACTAGGTTTCGGTTACGTGCGGTCGCACGTGAATAAAGTTCAGAAAACATGCCTAGATAATTTAGAGCATTGATCTAACAGCACGATAGAGATTTTATGTTTTTGATAGATAAAGAACTTACATTATTATATTTTCTGACCAAACGTTTGTTTACTCCTCCAGATTTTTTATCTCGGATGTATGTTGTTGACCGGGTGGCGAAATCCGTTCGAAAAAATTCATGCTCGTGCGCTTTATCTCGACATGGCTCAAATACAACTTCTAGAGGTAATAATTTTCGGCATTTGTAAAACGCCTGGAGTATTCTATCCATATTTCGTCTGTGCGGAATGATATTTTAAGAGGAGACTCCTTTTTGGCTTAAACCGTATAACGCGAGTCGTTATTATGCCGTTAAAAACTAGGATCTCTAGTAAAAATCTCCATTTACTGCAGTCTTGTTGTAGTCGTTTACTGGATTCGTTATCCATCGAACTAGGTGTAGCGTCGAAGACGTGAGTAAGATTCAAGATTCAAGGATTTAGGGTTAAAACGTTAATACTTTACAGCACCACAGGATCACGGTATAAATAAAACATGAAAATTACAATAGTATAAAAGCAATAGAGATATTCAAATTTAATTTTCACGAATCATGTTCGTTTGCAAGTGCAAGTCCAATTTCGCTTTAAAAATCGCCAGGGGAGGAGAGTCCACCACATGTTAGGGTGGGGCATTCCAAAGAAATATAGCTCGTACGGCGAAAATATGGCACCGACAATCAATACGGGAACTTGGAACGTAAATGAATAAGGTGTGTCCGCGTGTCACTTTTCCATCACATAGATCAAGCAAGTGTTTTAGTGGATGTCCTTCGGTAGACACAATACTTTAAGTCAGAATAATATCGCGTCGTATCCCCCTTTGGGTAAAGTCACATAGAACCAGACTTCTCAGTCTTTCGGTATACGGAACATTGCGAAGACCCATCACTAACTTTATTGCTCTATGATTGATTTTATCGAAGAGAGCAATATCTTTTCGCAGCCAAGGAGCACAGACCTCGACCGCATACTCCATCGTAGGGTGAAGGTAGACATTCATTATACTTGGTAACGTTACCAGAGAGATTCTTCCAAATATTCTTCGAATGATACCTAACAATTTGTTGGCCGTCGATATATATTCTGGCAGTGCACTGTGCTCTTCAGGTTACCACTAATCCACACTCCAAGATCTTTTTCTAACGAGCTCCATGCTAGGTTTTCAGTTCCCATTCGATATGTCCAAGGAACATTCTTGCCAAGATGGAGCATCTCACATTTCTGTATATTGAATGGCATGTCATTCATGACCGCACAATTCGACACGCTGTCCAAATCCATTTGTAGTTTCTCACAATCCTCTGCAGAACTTATTGGCGTCCAAATTTTCAAATCATCCACGAACAGGACCACTTTTGACGATATGAGGGGGGGAATCATTTATGTACAGCAGCAAGAGGTGAGGGCCCAGCACAGATCCTTGTGGGACGCCGCTCGTGGATTTGAACGTTTGTGATAGCACTCCGTTAACTATAACTCTGGAGTCGCGATCTGACAGATAGTCACCCAACCATGAGAGGAGTGGTTCACAAATTCCTGAAAAAGCAGACGATGATTGACTCTGTCAAAAGCTTTCGAAATGTCTAGATAACGGACGTGGATGCAAGTACTTCTATCCAACTCTTTCGTCCAGTCGTCTAATGCTATGAGAAGATTTGTGAGACAGGATCGGTGAGATCGAAATCCATGCTGTGCTGGCGAAAAAAAATTAGGCGATTCAAAGTGTGCAACCATTCTTGTCAACTCTATACGTCCCATGACATTAGCAATAACAGGTAAAAGTGTGATGGGACGATAATTTGCAGCGTCAGATCGGCAGCCGCCTTTAAAGATAGGTGTTATCACGCCCGACTTCAAATCTTTTGGTACCACTCCATTAAGCAACGAATAGTTAAACAGGCTAGAGAGCGGTTCACAAAGCTGACGGTGACAGAACCTGAGCACATCCGGTGTAATGCCATCTGCTCCTGGGGATTTTCTTACATTTAGTTTCAGCAAATGACTTGCGACAATCACTGGATTTATTGAAATATCACACAACGTTTCAATTCCTGTTTCGATTGAATACTCCGAACGTTCCACTAAAACCTTTGGCACGAACACTTTAGAATAATAAATTGCCAGAGCATTTGCTGTTTCCAACGATGTTTCAGTTAGTTTTTCACCATTCTGGATGGGAAAAATACCTGGTTTGACTTTCGCTTTCGCGTACATGATTTTGTATAGTAACTTAGGGTTGCATTCCATTTTTGACAGGAGCATCAATTGATGCGCTTCCTCATCCTCTCGAATAAGTGCAGTCACTTTGTTGCGTAACATACGGAAATGTTGCCAAGAAGTAGAAATATTGTTGACTTTATGTTGCACCCACGCTGCGCGCTTCAGTGCTATCCACTTTTTTGTTCTGCTGCGGACAGTTCATGTACGCACATTTTCTGAACGATCTGCGAGTTCTCGTCTATCTTCAGTTTCAGAAAACCTACAAGTTCATTTCAGCGCGTAAAGTAGTTTGACTAATTCGAAAGACCGTTGGATAACTGCGATGAATTACAATCAGATTGAGGTTTGAAGCAAATAATGTGTGTCATGTGTACGCATTTTATAATGTGTTCTAGTACCGTCTTTGCGTCACGCTCGCAAACGTAAACACCTATTTTTAGCTTCAGTGATTTTTCCGTTCGATGCATTATTTACACTTTGTCGCACACAGGCACCCACACGCAAGCACCGGAAACGATTCTATCGAGCGGTTGACCGCAATGCGCCTGTCTGGAACACGCAACTTTGTGTGACGAATGTTGAAATGCGATGAAAATCGATAGAATTTTAAGCTTGGCGATTTTGTGACCCGGAAGTGCAGGTGCGTTCAGTCAAGGGTTTATCGAAATCACGTCGCTGTGTTAGTGCATACAATTAAGTGAATGTGTGTAACATCGTAGACCGAGAATAGATATATTTTCTAATCCGATCTAATTTTGAGACTATAATTTTAAATATATTGTGATTGTCATTCGTGATATGGGTTTTGAAATGGATAGTCCTTTTATACTCACTTCGGACACTTGCTCCTGGAAGTTTCAGTTTAATTGTCTTCATATCTTTCTGGACAACGTGTTTCAGACTACTTTAATTCCGTTTTCTTCTAAAAAAGCCACGTAAGCGTTTGTTCTGCGATGACACCGTCAGGCTTCCAGATCGTATGGTCAATCTTAACGGAGCGTCCGTGAAATAGTAAATTCCTATGCTTCATTTTCACAAGTCTTTTGTTGTCACAGGCCAAAAAAACTGCCAAATATTTTCTTATGAACCCATTTGCAAATGCTTGAGCAATTTAAGCGATCATCGCTTTCATTATGCCTAAGAAGAGAACTGGCTAAGTTGCAAAATGCGTTGATTATAGTATCCTGGCTCAGAACGCTAGAGTTTCTAGTTGAATTTATTTCTCTAAAAACTGTGCCGACCAGTCGGTTGGATATGCATCTCCACATCTCCATACTCAATAGCGGATTCAACTCATCTCTCAGTATATTGACAATAACTCAGGAAATGCCTCGCTGGGGATCGACAACAGTGTGATGCCACGACATGTCAGGCTGCTGCTCGGTTCAATTTCTTGATGATACTGATTAAGTATAAATCTTTACATTTTATTTGTTTTCACTTCTCAAGAATGTCATGAAGATTAGCTGGATAGGATTGCATGGGGTGATAAATAGAACAATAAGAAAACAAACCACATGTTGTGTATCAGATAAACAGCCTGTTTAAAGCAGGATGTGGATCGAAAGAAGTTTCATTGGAATACAATGAACAAAATACAACAAAACAACGGCATTGATCCAATCGATTAAATCACACGGTGTCGCCTGAACCCAAAACACTGGCCATTAACCTTCAGTGACACTGAAATTAAATAAAAACAAAGTTTCTCCAAATTGATTACAACAATTTTAAATATTTAATATTGTTGGGTTGAGATTACTACTGGTAAATGGAAGCGATTTTCAGAATGGAAAGCATTGTTAGAAGTATTCAGAGTTTCGGTTCCAGTGTAATGTTTATTGAATCGGTACACGATTCAAAGATCAAAGTAATTCAAAGTTTTTATAGTCAAAAAAGCAAATACTTTACAGTAACCATAGGTCAAAAATATAGGGAAGAATAAAAACAACACAAATGATTTATCATCGTGACGTGCGGATGGATTAATTTTGTCGTCAGATACTTTTTGATATAACTTTCATACTTTTCATCCGATCGGTTTCATTTTTGGATATCTATTTGAAAATTTGCTACGACGGATCTACTCATACAAAAATCATCCATCTGCGACGTGTCATTCTTTTTGTGCGTTACCCGTTTATTTGAATCGGTTTTGTGTTTTTGTTGTTAGATCAACCCATCGGTGTTTACCCCTGTCGGGAACTACTTGGAGAAATACTCAACGTGAAATCAATTTCACGTCAATATTCTCAATCGGAGGCTGGCAAATTCGCGGCTAAATCAGGTGACGAAATATTCCTACAACTCGTCACTTTCCGTCAACTTCACGCAATACCACACAAACTCACCGCAGCCGTATCGATTTTTGTGCTCTGATTTGTACTTTTAGTTGGCCTCGCTAACATGAAACAATCTGATGTTCGCGAAACGTGCGTCGTCTGCATGAAAGTCGTCAGTGGTAAGGTCAAATCTGCCACGTGTCGCAACTGTTCCCACACATGTCACGCAAAATGTGACAAATCATTGCCGCCAGAGGCGTTGTCTATCCTGGCATACGCTACGTGTGCAATAATTGTCGAATTGAACCAAAAGCAAATTTAGCTGCCCGAACAAGTGTCCAACATAATAACTTGGATAATCGGATGCTGAGCTTAGAACTCCTCATACAAACGTTGAAAGCAACGGTAGAGACTCTTGTCACCGCTCAAAATTCTCAGTTTGCCCGTGTAGGTTTAGATAAGTCGGAAACCACTGACGGTAATACCAGTCACATAAACGCTGAATCTTCGCAGATCATTCAACGCGAAGGTTCAGCTGCTGAAAATGTGCCGGCGAGTCGTGAAGAGCGTTCTTTTCATCAAGACGCCACCTTTACAAATGCACCTGCTAAAGGCCTGTCTGTCCAGAACTATCCTGGTCCGAAAAATTGTTACGGGGCCAAAACCACGTACTCATCTGAAGTTTCAGCGAAAATCCTCAGGTTCAAAACCAAATGTCACGGTGCAAAATACTCCCAAAGTGGACACAATAACTATTCGAACTAAGGCAGTTGAAAAGTCCAGCAACCAGTTAAAGCGACAGGCACACAGTGTACATTCGCTCCATGGACTAAGCGTGATATGCACCAACGTAAAGGAAACCAGTGCCACCTTACTAGCGGACAGGCTAAATCACGATAAAGACGAATGGAGAAGCTTGTGCGGCAGCACGGACTTGGAGCCAGTTGAACCACTATCATTGGGCGGTTCACACCCAAAACACTTCCCCGCATTATAAATACTTACATTCATCCAACAATGGAGTATTTGATTCCAGCGTGGGCACCATGGCTGCGCAATGACATCGACCTCTTGGATAGAATTTACCACCGAGCAACAAAGCTAGTTGATGGGATGCAGCACGTCCCATATCAAGAGTGAATGGCCATACTAGGTTTGCCTGATTTTACACAGAGTCGAATAAGGAGCGACGTTATTCTAGCTTACATAATAATGCGAATCGAAAACCACCCGCTCCGAGATCTAATAAAAATAATCTCCCCTCGGAATACGCGTAGTCACTCAAGTTGCCTCGCAATACCGCACTCAAGACTTGACTTTCGGCGCCATTTCTTCTCTGTGCGTATCTGCTTTCTAAGGAATGCACTACCGCAAGACGTTGTGAATGCAACAAAATTTGATGTTTTTAAAACAAAACTAGATGCATTTATCCAGAAACACCCCATAATCGGCCCTGTGTATTGAATCCAGACAAACATACAACAATGTGTTTTTAATTACATTTTCTTTTTTGTAATAGTTATCATCCAATGGTACATGTAAAGCAATTGTTTTTTTTCACCATAAAATCTTGATTCTTGGTTCTTGATTCTTGATATGACTGAATCGTAAGCCTACTTCCTCAAATGTGGACCAGCCAAGACCACTTAAAATCACGGTCCACTCTAAAAGGGATCTAGGAAAAATCTTACTATCCGCTTTTCTCCAGCGTCAGGAGAGTTCAGAGACCACTGCAAGGATCTTCGCTGATGTACCATGATGGGAAGGGCCCGGAACTCCCAGCAACAAGACCAAACGAAGCACATGGATGATCGAAGATTAACACTTTTCGGGGTCCCAGAAGCTGACGAAGCAAATGATAAAGCAGTGATACAATGGAGATTCCTCAGTGATATACTTGCGCTGCATGATGTAGCTGCCTAAATCTACGAATTATAAGGGCATCGGTCCTAAGCCAATTAAAATAACGTTCTTGCGTAAGGATATGTTGAACACGGTCAAAACTCTTTGGGAAAATGGCCGCAGAAATTAGAATAAACGGATCAAAACTTCATATTGGACAGATAAATGCACCACAAAGTCCAGTAGAAACATAACCAATCAATCAGTAGTTGGCGTCTAATAAACAAATGCAGCCGACTCTATAGATCAATATATTCCAACATTACAACCTCAAAATGATCAGGCATCGTTGCAAGCAAAAAACCTTCAAATGACGAATCTGGAGGAGTCGTCCTAAGAGATTTTCTGCACTCCACTAGCCTCCTTCCCCACGCCCCATCCCTGTTGATAAAAACAACCTAAGAAATGCATCTACAATAACGTACAATGTCTCGGAAACAAAATGCTCGAGTTTGAAAACCTCCCTTCAAAACAACACTGACTTAAAAAAAGCAACACCTGTCCTAAATCTACTCCAACGAGTATCTGGGAAATTTTCGACCAAGATATTCCCAAAGATCATGAATACATACTTGAGACCAGTCATGGAATACGGTGTGCAGCCATAGTCTCCGTGGCTCAAGAGAGATGTGGAACTTATGTAGCGAATCTATCACTGCTCAACAAAACTAGATCTCAGCATCCGAAACAAGCCTTATAAAGAAAAGATAGCTCAACTGAATCTGTTCGACTTTCCCTATCGACGAATCAGAGGAGACCTTATCTTACTTTACAAAACATTCCATACCACGAAACACCTCTTACAGAATTTATTCACGCGAAGGAATACGAGAAATTATCGGACCCATGAACGTGCTGGTGGTATCCCATTCCCGCCTGAACTGTAGAAGGTATTTTTTATTCTGTCCGTGTCTGTTTTACTTGGAACAGTTTACCTTTTACCGTTGCTGACTTCACTATCTTGCATGAATTTAAAACGAACTTAGACGAATATTTATTGAATTATTCGTTTCCGAACACTTATATACTGCTTATTCTAATTCCTTATTTTGTTTATGCACTTACATTTCAATTTTTACTATCCTATGGTTTCTGTTAAGCTTGTTGCTTTTTAGACCCTTAAAAACCTTGAATATGGAAAGTCAGCATTTGTATTCAGGTGCGAGGCTGGATTTGGTCAACATATACTAGTCAAATGCAGCCTTGAACATGTTCAGGCTTGATGCACAAATGATATGTGGTGGCAGAGAATACCATATAAAACAAACTCATATAGAAAATAAAAACCTTCGACAATTTGATCTAGAGTGTGGAATAATTAACTTGTAGCCACTTGCTACCACGTACTTCTTGTCGATGAAACAGGTGTTCAAGTGGATGATCCACGATAAACAGGAATTCCAGCAGAAAAGTTTACATAGTGTAAAACTAATCTGATTACGATTCAAATAAATCAATAGCGATTTTATTTTGATAAAATATCACGAACAGAATAAATCGTTCTAGGTAGCCTTTCACATGGGATACAAGTGTTTAAATTTATGCTCACAGATCCGACAATTAACACCATAAATACATCAAGTTACATCCATAAGTGAATAGTCGTGCGAGGCATGAGCTGCATGGTCTAGGTAGAAATCATCGATTTTAAATAAGCGTGATTATTATTCACCGCAGCTACAATCACCTGTGATCACGTGACTGCATGCTAATTTCGAAAGTGAATATGTATTGATGTTAGGTTGTTTATCCCGGTTGCCTTCATAGATGCGCAGACACATCGTCATTAAAAATATGCAGTCCTTTCGTATATTAATGGTAATATGTGTCTAAATAAACTGAGGTATATGGCTGAAAATGATCCATATTTGCTAACGGCGTCTAAATTCTATGCTTTAAAGTGTTTTGAGATAGATTTGTGTATTTTCAGAATGCAAGACACATTTTTGGTTTCAAGTTATTACACCTTTCCTATCTTTGATTCCCCATGTGTTAAGATTGAAGCAATTGCATAAGGTACTTGCCCAGTTTACGCATTTTGAAGACAATATATAAAATAACTGGTTATATTGAGGGGCAATCGGGTTTTGCATGATTTTAGATAATCTTATCCAACGTCAGCAACAGTCCTCAAAAGCGTGCCACGAAAAACTGGTGTTGTGCTATTGGGTGTTTTCAATGCCAGACTCCGTGCAGTCTTGTGAAAACTGTCTGGGAAATTTCGACGTAGGTAATACCAATGAAAATGTAAAACGCCTTTAAAACTGCGCACACTGTTTAGTCTCCAGACTTGATTTCACCTCGCCAAATTGTCTGCTAAGTCAAAGATAGACGTCACACGCATGTGCAAACTTTCGACTTCTAAGAGCAGCTAGAAATAAGGTCCAACAGACTACAAGTTGATGTGCAAATGACCATTGGACTAAATTTTGCCATAGTATCCAAAAAGCTGCTGATACTCAAGGTAATTCAAGGTAATTCATGGTTTTTAATGGTCTAAAGTGCAACAAGCTTATCAACAACCACAGGATGGTAAAATTGAAATTAAAGTGTATAAACAATATAAGAACATAGATTAAACAGTATATAAGGGTTTTGGAAACGAATAATGCAATAAAAATTCGTCTAATTTCGTTTTAAAGTCATGCAAGCTAGTGGCGTGAGCAACGGTTGAAGGCAAACTGTTCCAAGTAAAACAGAGACTGACAGAGTAAAATTACATTCTACAGCTCAGGCGGGAATGGGGTACGACCAGCACATATTCATGGGTCCGATAATTCCTCGTATCCCTTTGCGTGAATAAATCCTGTAAGGGATGGTTCGGGTTATGGAATGTTTTGTAGAGTAAGATAAGGTCTCCTCTGATTCGTCGATAGGGAAAATCTAACAGATTCAGTTCAGCTATCCTTTCTTAATATGGTTTGTTACGGATGCTGAGATCTAGTTTCGTTGAGCGGTGATAGATTCGCTGCATAAGTTCCACACCCAAATCTTTTTCTTCACTGCAATTTTCAAGGACATGCGAACCTATGTGTTATGTGAACTCTACTCGATTCCCCACATTCATGATCCTGCATTTGTTGAAGTTAAACGGCAGTTGTTCTTCAACGACCAGCTGTGAAGCCTATCAAGATCCTTTTGTAATAGCAGACGGTCTTCTGGAATACGAATGCTGCGCCGAATCTTTATATCGTCCGCAAATAACGGAATGTAACATCGAACAATTTCCGGTATTTCATTGACATAAACCAGAAAGAGGATCGGACCAAGGACTGAGCCTTGCGGAACTCCGCTAGTTGCTGCAATTGGTTTGGATAATGCACCATCAACACGTACCTGGTTAGTGCGATTTGTTAGGTAGTCATTTAGCCAATTCAGCAACTTTCCAGTGATACCAAGCCATTCAAGCTTCTGCAGTAGTAGTGAATGGTCAACACGATCGAATGCTTTTGAAATATCTAAGTAGAACGCGTGTATTGCTAGTCCTTTATCTACCGATTTTGTCCAATCAACCAGCGTTAACAGTAAATTAGACAAACAGGAATAATTTCGTCTGAATCCATGCTGGTTCCTCGAAAGCAACTGTTCATTCTCGAAATGTTTCATTAGATCGTCAACAATTAGTCGCTCAAGTAATTTTGAAATCACTGGTAACAGAGTAACGGGTGGGTAATTGGAAACATAGGAGCGATTTCCACCTTTGTAAATTGGAGAAATTATTCCTCGTTTCCAATCTGTAGGAATCAATCCGCCTGCCAGTGTTTGCTCGAACAAATAAGTGAGTGGTTTGTATAGCAAACTCGCAAATTTCTTCAATATTTTCGGGGTTATTCCGTCAGCCCCAGGAGACTTTCCGGTTTTCATATTAAATAAACCTTGGAGGACGCGTTTCTCAGTGACACTTATTTCACTCAGGGCAACCGTGTTTGAAAGTGTTAGATTTGGGCTGTAGGGCCAGATTGTAAGTTTCCTGTGCAGACGGTGGGCGATATACTACTCCCAAAACACAGTCTTCGCCGTTAGCTAGTCTGATTGAGCACCAGAGTGTAACCCGTAACACGATGTCTGGATCCGTAATCTCACTGCATATAATACAAAGCTACTCCTCCTCTAGTTTCGCGGTCATGACGAATAAGTGACATTCCTGGTAATTCAAGTTCACTATTTGTTTGCTGAGTCTGCAGCCACGTTTCAGTTACGGCAATGATGTCTGGTGAACATCTCAGAAAAACTGCACGCAGTTCACGGATTTTGTTTCCGAGACATTGTGCGTTGGTGTAGATGCAGTTCATAGTTGTTTTTCTCAACAAGAATTGGGTGTGTGGAAGAAGGCTAGTAGAGTGCAGAATATATGTTAGGCCGACTCCTCCAGAGTCGACAACTGAAGGTTTTTTGCTTTCAAGGATGCTTGATCGTTCTGGGGTTGTACTGTTGGAGCACAGTGATCTATCGTATCGGCTGAAATTACTTCTGACACGTCAACAACTGATTGACTTGGTAGTGTCTCTATTGAACTTAGTGGTGCATCTATCTTTCCAATATGGTGTTTCGATGCACCTAGTCCAATGTCTCGTGGGATTATTCTGCGGCCATTTTCCCAACGAGTTTTGACCGTGTTCAACATATCATTACGCAGAAACGTTATTTTAAGAGGCTTAGGACCGATGCCCTTATAGGTCGTAGATTTGGGGATGCGGAACGTGTCCGTCACAGCTACATCATACATACCAAGTATATCACTGAGGAATCTCCATTGTAACTGATCGTGTTTGCGCTGCACCGCTTTATCAGTTGCTTCATCAGCTTCTGGAACTCCAAAAAGCATTATACTTCGATCATCCATCTGTTTCGTTTGGTTTTGTTGCTGGTCCTTTCGGGCCCTTTTCCTCCAGGGCACATCAGCAAACATCCTTGCAGTGGTCTCAGAACGGTCCTTACGCAGGAGAAAAGCGGATAGTAAGATGTTTTGAAGATCCCCTTCAGAGTGAACCGTGATTCTAAGCAATGTTGGCTGGTCCAGATTTGAAGAAGTAGGTTTACGATTCAGTCGTATCAATGATAGTGGTTCAACTGGCTCCAAGTCCATGCTGTTGCACAACCTTTTCCATTCTTCTTTATCGTGCTTTAGCCTGTCCCCTATTAAGGTGGCACTCGTTTCCTTTACGTTGGTGCAAATCACGCTTAGTCCATGTACTGAACGTACACTGTGTTTGGCGCTTTCGCTGGTTGCTGGACATTTCGACTACCTTAGATCGAATACTATAGTGTCCACTTTGGGAGTGTTTTGCACCATGACTTTCTGTTTTGAACCTGAGGGTTTTCGCTGATCCTTCGGGTGAGCAGGTGGCTTTGGCTTCGTATCTTTTTGCGGACCAGGGATGTTTTGGGCAGACGGGCCTTTAACAGTCGCATTTGTAAAGGTGGCCTTTTGATGAAAAGGACGCTCCTCAAGACACTCCAGCACATTCGCAACAGCTGAACATTCGTGTTGAAAGATCGAAGATTTAGCGAACGTTTCACGGTATATATTATGGGATCAATAGAGCCATTGGGCCAAACAAAGTTAAAACGTCTCCTATTATGTCTGTAACTGGTAGCCTGATTTTCGACAAAATACAGCAGAAGGAAAGATAGGTAGAGCACTTCTGATATCTCAAGATTCAAGATTCAAGATTTATGGTTGAAAAAGCAATTAACTTTACAATAACCACAGGGTGGAAATATAGGTACACATGTGTAATATATATATATATCTATATATCTATATATATATATATATAAATTAATCTCTCTCTCTCTCTCTCTCTCTCTCTCTCTCTCTTCCTCTTCTCCTCGCTCTCCGTCTCGACCTCCCCCTCCACTCAATGGGACCTGACTCGCTTCTTCCTCGCATTGGGGCACCCTTCGCTTCTTGCTCCTCTCCGCGTCCCGTGTGCTTGCCTCTCGCTCCGCTGTTTTGACGCTTCCCCACTCGGCCGTCCGGGTCCTTCCCGCCCCGCACCGTCCGGCCATATATATCCCAGAGGGTGGGGAAACAGTAGTTAGCTTTGGGATATGGCCCTTAGCGGTTTTTGCTGATAGTGGCTTCTAGCGTCGGTTCCGCTTTCGAACCCCCACGTCTTGGCTCAAAGAACAACACGAGTACGCCGAATCTTATCATTGCAGAACGAAAGCGTTGAAACAAAACAGAAGGAATGGATCGGGATGGAGAGGCAGTGTGTGTTGTTCGATGCCTGGCCGTGTTATTATATCTGATCCGCTTGCCCGTTGCTTCGCACCATTTGAATGTGTATTTGAAAGGTGGTCGATATGGCTGACCGTTGCGCGAAGATCGATAATTGTACACGTGACGTTGGTTGGCCTTTGAATTGTGGGATTGCCAAAGGTTGAATAGGTGGACGTGTACGATGGTGAATGTGTAGAGACAATAGTCTGCTACACAGCTCCCCTCCAGTGCTGAGAACACTGGGTGCCGATCGTCGGGATTAAAAAAAGGCGATTCGGAGGCCCAAAAAAAAGATAGCACCCGTTCTAAGCACGATCGGCAAACTCGCTATCCAGAGTTTAGGAGCGGAAGAATGGAAATGGGCAAAGGATGACCGTCACTTCGATATTCCTCGAGGGTATTCGTCGTTGGAAGTTCGGTCTTTCCATTCCAAGGTGAGTTCGTCCTCACAATACCCTGTGAAGGAAAAAAAAGAAGTGGGCCAGTTGCTGTTCTTTTAATTTAGAACGTAAGTTAATCTATCCGGGAAATGAACATGTCGACCGGATTTAGTTATTCGTTCGCCTGCGGTCTCATCTTTATCTAAGGCTTGCTTGACTTTCGGCGTATTGTTTAACACGTCTCCACCTGGGTCTTTTTCGATAAAAGCAGGTTTTAATCGATCAATAGATATCGTCTCTTTTTTACCCTTGATATCGACGACAAAATGCTTTGGGTGTCGTTTGAGGACTTCGAAAGGACTGTCGTATGGAGGTTCTAGGGGTTTACGTACTGAGTCTACCCTAACCAACACATGGGAGTCAGTATATACCTACCTGATTTTGGTTGCGTTGGCAGTCTTCTTAGGGACCATGTGTAGTGGACTTGCCCAAGTGCTGCTGGAAGGGCGAATAATTCCCAATTGCAACATGTGCTGGAATTCGCTTTTAGCAATTTTGAGCTTATCTGGAGCTAACCTTCGCGGTCTACTGAAGCATGGGTTCCCTGTAGTTATGATTCGATGTTTAACATCGTGCTTTATGTCTGCCGTCTGATAGCTAGGGGATGTGATATCCATGAAAGATTCTATGAGCTTCTTGTATGGTTGGCTAAAATGTTGGATATCGCTTTTTACGGTGGGAGACGTGCATGTAGTGTGCGAGCCGTTAATGGTAAGGTTCGTTACGACTGTGGTGGTCGTCAGTTGGATCCGCCTTGACAGCTGTGCTTACGGTGGGCTGCCTAATCTCGACGATCTTGTCTGCCATCTCCGCGAGCTGTGCGATGCCAACCATGTCCACAAAATTAGCCATTATTTGCTGAACGTGTACTGGGAGGCGTTGAAGGAAGAGTTGCTTCAAGAAGCGTTCATCGATCGTTATGTTGCCGATCAATGATTGCATGCTTCTGAGTAATTGGGTCGGTGTCCGATCCCCAAGCTCTTCCTGCGTTAAAAGCCGCTGAACACGAAGTCGTTCGGACTCTGTTAGTCGCGTGATCAGGGCTGCTTTTAGATCCTCATAAGTACACGGCTTCTTCAGCAAAATATCTTGGACTAAGGACAGTGACTCGCAAGTGAGTGAGCTTATTACGTAATGGATCTTAAGTTTGTCTTGCGTAACGCGTTTGATCTCAAAGAAAGATTCTGCCTGAAGGAACCACAGCTCTGGGTTTTGAGTCCAGAACTGGGGAATGGTGAAAGCGACAGTGTTAATAGTTACCGGACTAGAATCTCTCTGAGGCTCACTCATGGAGGAGGATGGCACGAAAATGTAAATGCAAAAAGAATCGTCAAAAGTTCAGGAACAGACTCACCGTGTGTTCGTTTTCGGGCTCACCAGTTTGGGTTTTATGGCCCTTAGCGGTTTTTGCTGATAGTGGCTTCTAGCGTCGGTCCCGCTTTCGAACCCCACGTCTTGGCTCAAAGAAGAACACGGGTACGCCGAATCTTATCATTGCAGAACGAAAGCATTGAAACAAAACAGAAGGAATGGATAGGGATGGAGAGTCAGTGTGTGTTGTTCGATGCCTGGCCGTGTTATTATATCTGATCCGCTTGCCCGTTGCTTCGCACCATTTGAATGTGTATTTGAAAGGTGGTCGATGTGGCTGACCGTGGCGCGAAGATCGATAATTGTACACGTGACGTAGGTTGGCCTTTGAATTGTGGGATTGCCAAAGGTTGAATAGGTGGACGTGTACGATGGTGAATGTGTAGAGACAATAGTCTGCTACAAGTATTTTGTGTGCGAGGATGAGATCACCTCGCATTCTCCTTTGTGCAAGTGTACTCATTTCCAGTTGTCTGAGTCGCCTGGCGAATGTCATATTTTCGAGACCAATGACAAGCTTAGAAGCTCTCCGTTATATGCGATCCAGGAGTAAGATGTCTTTTTGGAGCCATGGTGTCCAGGCTTGTGCGGCATAATCTAGAACCGGGTGTATATATGTATTCATCAGGAGAGGAAAACACCCCGGAGAAAAACGTCAAAATATCCGCCGTAGCATTCCGAGCAGCCGAAACGCGCTTTTGTAAACGGTTTCGCATTGTAGAAACAGTAGGGACAGTACGGTTTCACCGCCTCCATATGGAAAAGTTGAACGGAGCGTTTTTAAAGCCCCTTTACCATTTGCTTCTTCAATGCTGGCAGAAGGAGCGTGTCCCACAAGAGATGCAAGACGCAAAGCTCATCACGCTATTTAAGAATAAGGGTGACAGAGGGGACTGTAACAATTACATAGGAATCTCTCTTCTGAATGTTGTAGGTAGATTGTTTGCTAAAGTCTTACAGATCCAGCTACAAGTTTTGCTTATAGTGTTTACTCCGGATATCAATGTGGCTTACACAGGGAAAGATTAACCGTTGGCAAGATCTTCTCCCTGAGACAACTTCAAGATAAGTGTATGGGTACAGCTTATATTGGTTCCAAGGTTGTCACTTCCGGGGCGGTTTTGGGGATAAGCTCCCAATTCCAAAAATGCTCCAATGGCCCGCGTCTCATATAGCCTAAGACAACGAAGTCCAGCTACTGGTCTGCACGCGTGGTCCTGTGTGACCCGGCAGAGCTGCTTCTACTGACAGGAGAAAGGGCGAGGGCGGCTGACAGGCGCCTCAAAACCAGCATTCTTAGGCAGGTGGAGCTCGTTAGTCCATGAAGGCGGCCTACCTAGGGGAAGGAAAACCCTTATCTCAAACCTACACTGCATTGTGGCTACATCCATTCATGGAAAAGTCTTCAGGAGTCAACCTCGAGGAAAAATCCGGAGCCAGAGTCCCGTTAGGCAGTCCGAAGTTTATTCCACTTCATCCTGCCAGCTCCTGCGAAGGCATCGTTGTCCAAATATATCAGCCTATCTGTTCCTTTGGTTCCAGTGGTGCCGTGGAGAGGAAGCACTTGCTGCATGGGCAACAGCTAGTTCTCCATATTGAACTGCCCTGGTGTACATCACAACGCACCAATGGAGAGGACACTCCATTCCGCTTCTACGGTAAATAACACGGGAAGCAGCAGATACCGGTTAAAAGTTATGGCTCGACTGGCGTAGAGATAGGCGCCTCGGGCTGCTTTCGACGGTAGGAGAGACTTCCAGGTCTCATTTGACGGCTACCGCCCGCGTCAAGCTGGGCAGCCCCCAGTCAATAAGGTGCCGTATCGCCACGGTCTGCTATCCTCATTGGGTGCATGGGGATTACGAATCAACCGACAAGCAGACTGTATTTTTCCGCACCAGCGAATCGAAATACCAAACAACAAATGTCAGTTCTGAAACCTGGAACCTCGAACGTCCGGTCCATGCTTCCAGGATTTCATGAAGACGTTTCGAATATCAGAGGCGTTAGAAAGTCCGCTGTGATTAAAAACGAGCTAAAGAGGCTGAATGTCAACGTGGCTGCCCTACAAGAGACGCAATTACCAGACACGGGTAAGCTAACAGAAAGAGATTACACATTCTTTCGGAAAGGGAGAGGTTCCTGTGAGCCTCGACTGCATGGTGTTGGGTTTGCCGTGCGAAACGACATATTAAAAACGACAGAACCGCGCAGCAGCGGGAGCGAACGGATTTGGACTTTAAATCTGAGGTGCAATACTGGTACCATTACGTTGGTCGACGTTTATGCCCCGACGCTCTCTGCGACGCCTGCTAAAAAAGACGCTTTTAAATAACCTCACAGCCGTCCTGGAAAACGTGCCACAGGAAAACTGTCTAGTGGTATTGGGTGATTTTATTGCCAGAGTTGGTGCAAAACTGTCTCGGAAGGTTCGGTGTAGGTAAAACCAATGAAAATGGGCAACGCCTTTTCGAATTGTGCACACAGTTCAATCTTTGTCTCAGTAACATTCTCTTTCAAACAAAGCCACAGCATAAAGTCTCTTGTAAACATCCTCGCTCTAAGCATTTGCATCAGCTTGATCTTATTCTTGTTAAGCGAACTAATATTGGAAGCGTGCTCCTCACCAGATCATATCAAAGCGCAGACTGCGACACTGATCATTCACTGGTCTGAACAAAACTGATGCTTCCCCACACGAGATTTCACCCCACCAAATTGTCTGCTAAGCCTAGTAAAAACGTCACTCGCATGTGCGAACCTTATCTAACTGCGAGATTCGCAAAAGCCTTCACAGTCGAGTTCAACCAGACAACCCCACTCGAATCTGCTTTAGAAAACTGGGAATTGATAAAAAGCTGCATATGCCGAGTCGCACTTCACACGTTCGGTCCGAAGCAAGCTCGAACGAGCGACTGGTTCGAAGCAAACGCTTCTGAGATGACTGCTGTGCTGGATGAGAAACTCTCAGCATTCTTGAGGTTCAAAGGTACGCCAACAGATGAAAAGTTACGTCTTCTACGAGCAGCTAGAAATAAGGTCCAACAGATTGCAAGGCGATGTGCAAACGACTATTGGACTGAAGTTAGCCTCAATATCCAAAAAGATGTGGATACCGGAAATTTTCACGGTATGTGTGATGGGATCAAGAGAGCCATTAGCCCAAACAAACTTAAAACGGCTCCCATTAAGTCTTTATCTGGTAAGCCGATTGTTGACAAAACTCAACAGATGGAAAGATGGGTAGAGCACTTCTCCTCTCTCTTCTCTAGGGACAGTACGGTTCTACCGCATGTACTTGAAAATGTCGAGCGCTTGCCGACCATTGAATATCTGGATACCCCTCCTACTCTTGATGAGCTCAATAATGCAATCGACCGCTTAGCGAATGGGAAGACCCCTGGTGACGACGGAATTCCACCTGAGCTCATCAACTGCGGTAGAGCTGCATTATTACAGCCTCTTCACCATGTGCTTCTTCAGTGCTGGAAAGAGAGGGGTGTCCCACAAGAGACGCGAGACAGAAAGTTCACCACGCTATTTGAGAATAAGGGTGACAGAGGGGACTGTAACAACTACATAGGAATCT